>LPNX010383407.1:978960-1123355 GCA_001517045.1 Pseudotsuga menziesii
GGTTCAAAACATTAAATACTCTTACAGTAAATGAAACCCAGCTGAAAACGAAATAGTTCCTCTTCAACATTATTCATTGAGTTGCATTGATACATTCCACTTTACACTCTCTCTGATAGACAAAATTGCAGTTTTTCTTGCAAAATGAAGTAGTTCCTCTTACAAGCAAACATCTCCAAAATTTTCCAGGGGAAAAAGCCCTTTCTAAGTGCCTCGTCCCTCTATTTAAACTATAATTACAGAGCGTTTTTTTTTTCCAGACGCATGGTCTTTCGGTTTCTCAAACTCTTTACATTCCGATCTTTTGTCATTATGTGATCATGACAACTTGGTAACTGATCCGTTTCTGGGATCACGCCTTTACAGCTCCGGACTTCGTCTTCCATTTGCCTCTTTTCAGTCATACCTCTACCAAATGAGTTAGTCTTTTTCCTCGTCGTGGCAGATTGACCGGTCGCCTGGAAACTGCCTGCATTCAAATTAAGAGCATGATTCAAACGACAAATATCATCAATTAACCAATCCACAAGGAAATGGCCGAGCGAACCACATACGGGCCTGGCAGTATTCTATGGTCGCCGGAGGGAAAAACAAGTCGGCAGTTAGAGAGAAGCGAGTTCGGGAGCCTGGGGAGACAGCCAGCCGCAATGTCGGGTGAAGTTTAAGTCGCAGCCAAGCGAAACGTGGGTGGGAGGTGCCATGAGTCGGACGTCGGACGGTTTTAGCATCGGAAGCCAGAAGACTTTAGCAGCCGCAACGGCGGAGGAGGAGAGCTAGAGGGCACACGGAACGGATGGGAAACTAAGTCGGACATTGGAAGAGACTCAGATCGGACGCTGGCTATCTCTTCCCGACCGCAATGGCGGGCGAACAGAAGCTACGGACAAGCGATTTACAGTTAACATACATCGGGCATCGGACGGTTTAGGAAATCGGACGAAAGAAAAGTCTAGGAGCCGCAACGGTGGAAGGGTTGAAACTTCGCAGCCCCCGATCCAATAGTAAAAGAGGCCCGCTTATAGGGAAACTCAAGTATTTGAGCAGTGCTAAGGATCGGCTATAACCAAAATCGCTTCTTTTCACAGAGGATGCGCTGAAGAACAACAAATTTTCTTCTCTTTGACCACACATTCACGACTCAAACCCAAAAATGAACAAGGCATGCATAAATTACTGACAACCACCCTTAGAGAAATGGAAGAAATCATGCTCAAGGAGCTCAACGATCAAGCCAAACAAAAGTAAAGAGGAGGGGCCCAGAAATTAAAACATTAATTTGGGGGGAAAAAATAGTTGCGGCAGCAATAGGAGGATAATAATCAATCCCAACCCCCTCCGCACAGTCCTGCATCGATGAACTTAACAGAAATAGGGATGGATAAATTTTTCACTTTTCACCAACAACCCCATTCTGAAAAGAATTGTCCTCAATGGATAAATTCAATGACATTGGTGATGAATCAGCTGTTGGATTCCAAATTAACTGAGGATAATGATGAAGAGGGAAAGGACAACAATAAATCAATAGAAAAACATGAAGATGATGCCATGGTTTTAATGGACTGTGTATCGTTGTTTGATACTGAAGAAGAAAAGGGTCCGAGACATGAAGATATCTTGGAAACAAATGTAACGATGAGGAGACAAGGGTTGATTAAAGAAAATATTCTTATGCTCCCAAAGATTAAGAGACTTCAAAAGAATGTAAAGAAATTTCACAAAAACACCTCAGCTAATAAAATTTCGGAATTTACCACCACCAGTCAAAATCCGAAACAGATCAACCTGCCTACTAAGCCCATGGAGGAGAAGATCAATAATGTTAAAACGAATCTCCCAGAACATAATATGGATTATGACATCGTGGAGGATATAAAAAAGGAAAGGGAAAATATGTCGTTATTTGAGATGTGCAATGTGCCGCAACAAAAAGAAAATCTATTGAAAGCACTTGAAATATTAGAGGAGAAGCTTCCCACTGACAATCAGCCCCTAGAAGAAGAAATTGGTGAAGCAAGTGTGGGAGGTAAGCCTAAATGCAAGACTCCACCTTTTATCCTTACTTTTGAAATTTTCAACCACAACGTGCATAATTGTCTGGTAGACTCGGGGGCATCAGTAAATGTTATGCCGCTGTCGGTCTGCAAAAAGATAAATGGACAACCTAAACCATCTACCTGGAGGGTCATTTAGTTGGATAGAATGAATGTGAAGGTAATTGGGGAAATGGAGGATGTTCTCATTCGCTTATCTTCAAATGATAAGGTATGTCAATTCATTGATATTGTGGTGGCAGACATACCAGAAGCTTATGGACTTGTTTTGAGCAGAGATTGGTCGGCAAAGCTTAGTGGATATTTTGCTTCGGATTGGTCACATCTGTGGCTACCTTATAAAGGGAGCCCGGATCAAATTAAAGTTTTAAGAGAGCCCCACATGAAACACAATGTTACTCAGTTCGAAGGTAAAAATGAACTAGTGAAATCTGTTTTGGGAAATTACTTCATTGAGCTAGAACTAGGAAACTATCAAGTAGAAGAAGCCAATGATACATCAGATGCTCAGCCTGATCTCCTTCGGTTTTCATAGGCTGATGAAATTGATTGTAAAATAGTAGACTGAGCTGTAGATGTAGATGTTGATTCATGTGCAGTAGTGATAGGCGATTTTTGGACGCCTTTATTTGATGGCTCTAAAACTTTAGAAGGGTCAGGGGCCGGCCGTGTCTTGATTGATCCTAAGAAAAATAAACATTTTCTTTCATGTAGGTCAGAGTTTGAATGCACCAATAACACATCCGAATATGAAGCTTTAGTTCAGGGACTAATAAAAGCAATTGAGTTAAAGGTAGAAAATCTAAAAGTGTATGGGGATTCTGAAATAATTGTAAAACAGATTCGAAATCAAATACATTGCATTTCCCCTCATTTAAAAGCTTATCAAAATAAAGTATGGGATTTGCTTAAATATTTTCATGCATTTAATATTGTATCGATTCCGAGACTTAAGAATGCAGCAGCTAACTTGTTGGCCACCTCAGCTGCAAGGCTTGTGCCCTCTAATAACCGGTGTTCTATTGAATTACTTTTCAGGCCCTCGATTCCAAATATGATTACCAATCTACGAGTTTTTGATGATGATCAGTAGATTCTAGAATTCTTGACAAATGACGAGACCTTCAAAGGGGAAATTATTGATGATGAAGAACATCAAGCCAAACTAAAATTCGATAATTTTATTCCTAAAGGAGCAGGAATTTTGAGCGGATGTTTGATCTAAACGAGAAATTCAGAAGGCCAGTGAATGTGAAGACTCATAGCTCGTCTCTATAGTTCGAGTTGATTAATTTAGGGACTAAAATTGAGCCTAAATATGTGAATTTGGGAAAGTGTTGCTCTCTAGGTGAAAGAAATAAGTTCATTGGTCTGTTCAAACAATACAAAGATGTTTTTGCCTATATGTATGAAGATCTGAAGACATATGACACCAATATTATTCAGCATGTTATCCCCATCAGATCTGGGGTCAAGCCCTATCAACAACCTTTAAAGAAAATGCATCCAAAACTGGAGCCTCTAATTTAGAATGAAGTAAAGAAGTTGTTGGATGCTAAAATTATCTTCAAAGTTAGACACTCGAAATGGGTTTCAAATCTGGTACCAGAACATGTTTTTGCCTGGATGTATGAAGATCTGAAGACATATGACACCAATATTATTCAGCATGTTATCCCCATCAGATCTGGGGTCAAGCCCTATCAACAACCTTTAAAGAAAATGCATCCAAAACTGGAGCCTCTAATTTAGAATGAAGTAAAGAAGTTGTTGGATGCTAAAATTATCTTCAAAGTTAGACACTCGGAATGGGTTTCAAATCTGGTACTAGTAAGAAAGAAATCTGGAGAAATTAGACTATGTGTGGATTTCAGAAACCTTAATCACGCTTCGGATAAAGACAATTATCCTGTCCCACCTATGGAATAGATATTGCAAATGGTTTCAGGTTCTGAATTATTTTCTTTATTAGATGGATTCTTTGGCTACAATCAAGTGTTAGTAGCTGAAGAGGATAGACTTAAAACTACATTCAGAACCAGATGGGGGGATTTTGCTTACAGAAGGATGCCCTTTGGACTCATAAACATTGGAGCTACTTTCCAGAGGGATATGGACATAGCTTTTCGTGGTCTGATTGGCCGCAATGCTGTAGTATACCTCGATGACATCACAATATTCTCAAAGAAAAGGGAGGAACATGCATTCCATCTAAAATAGATTTTTGAACGCTGCCGCAAATATGTTATCTCATTAAACCCCAAGAAGTGTGTGTTTGCCGTTACCGAAAGTAAGTTGCTGGGTCACGTGGTTTCTAAGAAGGGGATCTCCATAGACCCAGAAAGGATCAAAGCTATTGAACTTATCCCCTTACCCCATAATAAAAAAGGTATGCAATCATTTATGGGGACAATAAATTTTGTGCGAAGGTTTGTGCCGGATTTCGCTCAAATTATTAAACCTTTACAGCAAATGGTAAAGAAAAGTGTACAATTCAAGTGGAATGATGTAGAGAAGAATGCATTTAGTAAAAAAGACAGCTATTGTGCACGCACCCTCCCTCAAAAGTCCAGATTTTGAGAAAGATTTTATTTTGTACACTTTCGCATCTGACGATTCACTAGCAGTGGTGCTTACCCAGAAGGAAGATGGGGGAGATGAATTCCCCATATAATTTATGAGCACTGGTCTGCAGGGAGACGAATTGAATTACCCAGCTGTGGATAAACAAGATTACGCAGTCTTCAAAGCGGTAAAACAATTCAGACCATATATACTTAAGAACCGAACAAAGGTAATAGTTCCACACCCATTTATGAGGTCTCTTTTCGTACAAAAGGAATTAGGAGAAAGAAGAGGCAACTGGATAACAACTTTACAGGAGTATGACCTCGAATTCAAGCCAGCCTCCATAGTTAAAGGACAGGGATTGTGCAAACTAATGACTGAAAGTAAAGACAATGAAGAAAATAACTGGGAAGACGAAGCTGAGTTACATTTGATGGATGTATGGCCTCTTTTCACAGCTCCAGACTCCTGGTATCGAGACCTTATGCACTACCTTCAGAAGGGATTGTTACCAGAACATTGGAATTCTAAGCAAAGAAGAGCATTGCATCTTAAATCAGCCTCATATCATATTATTGAAGGAATATTATTCAGAAAGAATTATGATGGAGTTCTTCTTAGATGCTTAGAGAAAGAAGATGCGAAGAAGGTCATGATAGAATTACATGATGGGCCTACTGGAGGACATTTTTTTGAAGATACAACAACCCATAAAATTCTCAGAGCCGGATACTATTGGCCCACACTGTTCAAAGATGCACATGCCCATGTCAGAAAGTGCGACATCTGTCAAAGGTGTGGTGGAAGACAAGTTAAAGTACCAGGACCATTAAATCCTGTGATGATAACATAGCATTTTGAGTAGTGGGGAATGGATATCATTGGAGAGATAAAGCCAAATTCTTCTTTGCAACACAAGTATATTCTGACGGCAACCGATTACTTCACTCGTTGGGTCGAAGCCATTCCGTTGCACAAAGTGAATGAAGATGCGGTCATGGACTTCTTGCAAGATCATATTATGACCAGGTTTGGAGTTCCAATTTCTCTAGTTTTTGATAATGCTACTTATTTTTCCTCTATTATATTAACTGCATTTGCTCATGAAAAAGGAATTAAGTTGCATTGTTCTGCAAATTATTATCCACAAGGAAATGGTTTGGCAGAATCTACAAACAAGAATCTGATTAGAATCTTAAAAAAGACCGTGATAGAAAACCAGAGAAGTTGGCATTCAGCATTACCAAATGCCCTTTGGGCTGATAGGGTCACCCCCAAGACTTCATTAAGTGTGTCCCCGTATACCCTTGTTTATGGAAAAGAGGCCATTCTACCCCCAAATATCATGCTACCTTCTTCCATAATAGCTCAAGAATCAAGAGGATCAGATAATGAAGTCTTGCAGATAAGAATCCACAATCTTTTGAAGGCAGAGGAATCTAGATGCAAGGCCAAAGAACATTTTAAACAACAACAGGAGGTAGTGAAGAGGTGGTTTGATAAACACAAAGCTGGAATAAAAGAATTTGAAGTAGGAGATTTGGTTCTTAAGTGGGATCACCCTCATGATGAGAAGGGAAAACACACGAAGTTTCAACAGTTATGGGTATGCCCTTTCCAGGTTGCAACAAAACTTGGCCCCTCAACATATAAATTGTAGGATTTACAGGGATGGGAGGAGAACTTACCAGTAAATGGTTTAGTTCTTAAGCCTTATTTTTCTTGATTTTTGTTTTATTTTGTTTTGTTTTGTACATAAATAATTGATTTGTTTTTCCACTTTGATTTGTTCCTTTCCTTTTTGTTTAGTTTAGTTTTCTTCTGATTTCAATAAAAGAAGCAAACTTTTGGTTGCATGGAGAGCATCAGAGCCCTTGATAAACGAAGATTCTTTGGGCATTAGACTGTATCTTATTGTTTGAATCTGATGGAATTTCTTCTAGTAAGTAGTTTTCCTAAAATGTCTATGAACACATTGAAGTCCGGCGTAATCCCTGAAATAACTCAGAATCAAAAGGTCCAGAATACTATTTCGAGGCTCCATCCATTTCATGTCTAAAACGTCCTAGGGGGTGACAGCAAAAGACCCATGGAAAGGGGAGCAGGGTAAACAGTATATTATATCTAAATGATCCCATGCTAAAAAATGGAAAGCTAAAAGGCTAATAAGAGTCAAAACTCTAAGAAAGCAATCTTTATCGAAACAACGTACTGAATTATATGAGTATAGATTGGAAAAAGTTCTTCTCCGTCCGTGAGCTGAAAATTAAATGCATCTCTCACACAAAAGGACACTATGGATAGAAGAGCCTGAATAAAATTCAGAAAGAAAGGCATGAGGAGGACTCAAAAGGACAAAAATTCCACAATCGAAAATGCCATGAAGTGGCATGGGAATGGGGAACAAACGAATATTTCTGTTTACCATGTGTCACAATCCTGTGGTGTCTGAGCTGGAAGCTACCCAAAGATAGAGTTAAAATGAAATCCACCTACTTAGCCTCAAAAGAGTTATTCTGACTTTGAGATTTTGGGTTTTCATTCCCTAAAATTGGACTATCATCAATAATTACAAGTACATACATTTGACATTATGGGAATCCATACATCTAGAAGAATTCAGCATGTTGGTTTTACTGCTAAACAGTCTGTTGCTTAAGGAGGATTTTATTCAGAGATCCGGGTTCACCAGTGAGCCGCCAATTGTTGCAGTTGCAACTTTTCCCAAATTTATGAAATTTTGGACCCTCCTTGTTGATTTTGTTGAAGGCCGTTTGTTCTCACTCTGCTACACGTTTGGATTGTTTGAGGCCGGTTTTCTTGCTTTTTGGGAATTCATTTGGGTCTGTGAATGTTTCGGACTGTAGGACTTAGTAGGTTTGATGATGTTTATCATTGCGCTGATAATTAAAGCCTTTCGTTGATCCCGTGTTTTATTGTGGAAAAAAGATCTTGCTTTTCGATGTTTCGGAAGGTGTTATGACTCTGATCGGAGGTCGAAGCCTAATTGAGTTCTGCCGTTGTGGCCCCAGAGTAGACTAATTGCCCGTCGGACTGCTTTTCCTTTCGCCATTGTCCTGTTCTATGTTTCTCCGATGTTGACTAGTCTGCGGATTTTCTTGACCGTTTAACTTCCGTCGTTGCGGCTGTGTAGTACACTAATTTTTCGATGCTTCAGAAGATCCGACCCCCACCATTTTATCGCGCCAATTTGTGGTTTGTGTTCCGGAACCCCTAGACTATAGGTCTCCTGCTGTTGCGGCTACATAGCTCACCAACTGACTGATGTTTAGTGTTCTAATTCACCGATGGGGGTTTTTATGTGCCCGTTTCTTATTTGCTTTCCCACCGATTCTTATGAACTCGTAACCGATTTCGTAAATGACCGGTGTGCCTTGTGTTTCAGGTTGAATTTTTCACATGAAAACTCAGCTTCGGTTTTCTTTACTTCAGTACTCATTTTATTGGTATTGTGGTTTATGTTCATTGAAGATCATCGAAATAAATGATGAGTTTTCGTTTGATCGCAGATGGACATGGGAGATTTTCTCGAATCCCTTTGAAGATTATTGCGGCGAAGAAGATGTAGTTGGAGGACAAAACATGTTAAAGCATAAGGCAACAAAGTTGTTGCTCGAGGAAAATAAAATAATAAGGGTCAGAAGAGGGTCCGACGAATGATAGAGTGTAATTATTAAAGAGCAAGGGCCTAGGCTTGGGTGTTTCATCAATTACCTAGTTGTGCTCGTTTTTATAAAAGTCTTTATTTAAAACATAACGTTGAATTATGAGCATTCGCAAAATGACAAGACTGGAGATTGAAACGGTTGTGGGGCAATCAAAAGGTTTGGAGCTGGTTCTTGTATAAATATAGAAAAGAGAGAGGGAGAAAGGGCTTTTTCCCAGTGAGATTTGTGAACTACTTGTTGTAAGAGGAACTACTTCATTTTGCAATAATAAAATTACATTTTTGCCTGTTGGAGAAAGTGCCGTGTGGAATGTTCAAATGTGATGAAATGAACAATGTTGAAGACTATTTCGTTTTCAGCTGTGTTTCATTAACTGTGAGATCGTTCTAACTTTATGAACCTATGTTCTTATATGAATGTTCTCTGGTTTATTTTGTGATAATTTCCACTATGAGTAATGAATGTTTTAACAGATGACGAGCTATCTTGTTGTGCATATCTTTATTCATGTTTATGTGTTTTGATTTTAAGAACAACTATCTGTGATTTATCTTAACATATGAACAGTAATACATTACTCATTAACTGATAATATTGCTCCCTAGGGACAACTTAGTTAATTTTGTTTTCAGTTGTGTGTGATTTAGATGTGAGAGAGTCTAAGACGAGAGGTAAGAACCTGCGCATCACATTGTGACCACTCCTTGTATTCTTTATCAATCTACATTTTAGATAGGCACTTGCATATCATACTTAAAGTCAAAAATACAAAAATATACACGGTGTACCGGGCCGCAACCGGTAAAACCCTTTGTTTTTGTTACTTGACCTATGGTATCCGGACTGCAAACCAGATGGATTCCCTACACCAAACAGTCATGGGCTAGTTGGGAATGTTGACTGGGGGAGAATCCCTTGCTGTTGTTGCCTGCGAATTTCTAGGCCTCAACACAGAGGAAGGACTATATCTGAGGATGTTTTGCGGATCGAGGGCCCCTTCTCTTTTGCCAAAATACGCTACAGATTATGTTATTCACAAGGAAGTAGTGAGGCAACTTTACATTGATGGGGTTGGTAATTTCCTGTTTGAATAGAAGAAGGTTGTATACCCCCCAGTCCCATTTTATATAGGAAGTTATAGGTTCTTCAAAGTGAAGAGTGCACCATAGTTTGTAAAGGAGTTAGAGTACTTCCATTTTGGAGAGATAATTTTTCATAAGAATGATTCTGAGGATAAGGTTGCTAATTATTGTGCTGCAGTAGGAGTACATTTTGAGTACGCCAACTATTGGGATAAAGATGAAGAAATTATAGCTTTGAGGAAGAGATTTAAACAAAAGATAACGACCGTAGGTGGAAAGGGAAAAGTTATTGAGCAGCAGAAGAAAAAAGAGGAGGAAGTTGCTAAGAAAAGACAAGAGGAGGCACTCAAACTATTAGAAGAAGCAGAACGATGGTTAGCAGAAGAAGAAGCTGAGAATATAAGAGACAAAGAAGAGGCTGAGAAAATGTTAGCAGAAGAAGAAACTGCGAAAAAGAATCAAGAAGAAAAAGCTCAACAAATCCAGGAAGAGGATGAGAGGTTAAGACTGGAAGCAGTTGACAAAGAAAGAGAACATGCAGAGAAAGAAGCTAAAGAGCTTCGACAAAAGGAGCAGGAGGAACAAGAACGTGCAAATCTGGAAAAAAATCAGTCTTATGTTGATATGATAGAATCCTCTGTCCCATCTAGTAACACAACAGAAGGACATCCAACTCTGACATTAGGGATTGAACTAATCCCTTTTATCCCATCCCAAGAGCAGGAGGTGGTCGATTTAAATACCATTTTTTATGACAAGAATAAGAAAATAATTGTCATGAGAACTGAGAATAAAGTGGATACCGGGGAAAAGCAGGGAGTCATGGTGACTGAGAAGACAATTGTTCACGGGACTGACAAAGATCCAAGACTTATGGCAAGGGAAGGTGTAGCCTCAGCCCTAGCTAATGAAGATAATGTTGATAAAATAATGGCTGATTTGGAACAATATTAGAAGAAGATTGCTCAAATGAAGAAAAATCTAAAAAGGGAAAGACATGAAGGTCAAAATCTGAAGAGGAAGCATGAAGATATGCTCATTAAGATTGAGAAGTCAAAAGAGGCATGCCAAACTTTACAATCTGACAAGGATGCTCTAGTATTATCAGTGAACATCATTGAAGGAGAGAATAAATATCTCGAGAAGCAGGTTGTGGAAGCAGTACAGAAAGGAGATACAATGAGCAAAAGAGTAGAGGAGTTGGAAGCTCAGAACCTTTTACTTAAAGAACAGCTAGAAACGGTGAAGGAGCAACATATGGACATCACTCCATTTCAGAATCTAGCCTGGATGCTGCAAAAAGAGATAAACCAGGTTTTGTTGAGCCTTGAAGGGGAGATGTACAGAGTTAAACAAATTGAGGTCAGATTGAAAGAGCTAGAAATCAGCTCATCAGAATTTTGGAGAAGATTATCGGATGTGGTAGAGCTTGTAAAAAATTAGTTAGCATGGATAGGAACCCATTCGACCTTTCCAGCTAATATGCCTCAGAAATTTGCAGGAAGTCTTAAGATGGAGATAGCCATACTGAATTTTGGGTGTAGAACAATGATCAGATTAAACACAACCATTAAGAAAACTATTGAAAAGTGTGATGAATTTTACAAAGGCATATATATTTGGTTCACAATCAGTGCATGATTCTAATAGACTCCCTGGATCAAGTTTTCCCAGTCAGGGAAGAACATTTGAAGAACTTGCAAGAGAGGTTGCAAAAATGAGAAGAAAGCATATCCAGGCTCGAAGCTATTAGTGAGGAAGACATCAAGATTTGGATTATACAAGCATCATGTCACAAAATCTTGTTGGAAGAATCTTTGAGTCAGAGTACACCCAAGGTGAAGGAAATCGAGTCTCAGCTGTCAAAGCATGAGGTGGTAGTTCATGTATTGGAACCTGTAGAATACCAGGTCATCAGTGAACAAGCACAAGCTTGGGGCATTTTTGTCAATACACCAACTGGGCCCACTTAGTTTTGTCTTATTCACAAATTGAAGATTATTTAATATTTTGTATTTATTCCTTTCTAAGTGCATGCACTAGAGGACGAAATTTTGTAAAGGAAGAGTTGAGGAAGCCCAAAAGGTTGGAGGGCAACTCAGGAGTCATTTTGTTTTTTGTATAAGTAGAGGTGAAGTAGATGTTAGTAGGGACTTTTCCATGCTATCCTTTCAAATGCATGCTGTAGATCGGTTGAATGTCGAATTATTTATGTTTCAACTTATTCTACGAACTATGAGATCATTCTGACTAATGAATTACTTCCATGTTATGATTGATTTCCTGTTATTTTATGAAACTTATGCAGTATATTGAGTAATGAATCTTTTAACTAACAATGAGCTATCTCTATGTTATCTTTACACATGTATTCATGTATTCTAAATCATGAACAACTATCTGTAATATTCTTTATGCATGTTTTATAGTACATTACTCATCATTAAATATAATCTTGCTCCCTAGGGATATGTTAGATAGAATTATCTAGCTTAGCATAGTTGTTATTTGTTTATGATTTAGAAGCAAAAGGGGTAATAAGACGAGAGGTAATAACCCGCGCATCACATTGTGAACTCTTTGTTGTCTCTATCAATTGCACTTAGAGTAGGAACTTGAATATCATATATAAAATAAAACAAAAAATACACTTAAACGATGAACTGGGCCGCAACTGGTAAAGCAAGCTTAAACTGTTACTTGACCTACGGTAGCCGGACCGTAAATCGGACGAATTCCCCATATCAAACAATAACGAGATAATTGGGAACATTTATTGGGGATAATCCCAACTGTTGTTACCTGGGATTTTCCAGGCCTCAACAATTTTTCGCGCTAGAAGGAGGGCTGCCAATGCATGGCTGGCCGAGGAAATTCGTTTTCTCGAGAATACTTGTTGGGTGTGTTTATCATCAAGATTAATTCATCTAATATTTAATTATCGACTGGGGTTGGCAGGCTTAGAGTTGATATAAAATATATGTGAAGGTAGAGGGTGTCGTGTAAATATTTTAATAAACAAAAGATCGAAAGATCTTTCAAAATGAAAAACTGAGTCAAACTCCTAAGAATTCAATTATTAAAGTAATTAAACTAGAACAGAATACTAAACTAAACAATCAATAATTTATTTCATAAGCAAATAACTATAAACCAGAAAAGATACTATCAACAACTAATCTTTCAAATGGAAAACTAGGGTGCAAGGAAGACCTAATTCATAAACAAGTAGAAAACTTAATAAAAATAAACAGGTAGAAAACTTAATAAAGAAAACCTAATAAAAAGAAACAAGTAGAAAACGTAATAAAGAAAACCTAATAAAAAGAAACAAGTAGAAAACTTAATCGGAATATCTTTGAATTTTGTCTTACAATTCTCTTTCAGTAATCACACAATAAGAACGAAACAACCTAAAAACATACTAAGGATAATACATCTAATACTGAATTTTACATACAAATGGATAAATTAATCCAAAGGCATGAACACAAAACAATATAATAGTAAAAAGAAATTAGAAACAAAACATAAAATAGCTTAAAACATGTTTAAGGTGGAAAGAAGTAAGGTAACTTTTAATAAGTAACCTAAAACAATTCAAATAAACTTTAATATAAAATAAAACTATCATTTAACTATTACAGTCAAAGCATACTTCAAATACTAAAGAAACAGAACTTAAAACAATTTCAAAACATATTAAAAACACTAAAAATGAAATAGTGGGCTGAATGGCAGACTGAACTGTGGGTCTGAAAGGGGTGGTTGAATGACAGTTTAAACAGGCTGTCCGAATGACAGTCTGTACCATTAAAATAACAGAAATTAACCTAAATGATCTATTCTTCAACTAAATTTGTGCACATGTAGATATAATGCAAATAGACAATAAATAAACCTATTTATTAATCAAATTTAACAATGAAATCAACTTAAACAAATTCATGAATATAAAGAAATCATTGCATATTAATAAACAAACTGAAATTAAAATTGCATAGCTTATAACAGAAAGGAAATAAACAGAACTGAATCTAGATAAAAACAATCTATTCTATCTGCTTGCAAATAAACTGAACAGTAAACTGGAAATAAAATGACTGAAAGCAAATTAAAACAAGCTATGCGCGCAACTAGCTATCTAATCTTCAGAATTAAAATGCATTACAGTAAGCAAATGAAATAATAAAACAAACTGGAATTAAACTAACTACAACAGAAAAGATGAAAGAAATAAACAAGAAAAGAAAAGAAACCTCTGGTTGATGAGGGGCCCTCTCAGCAATCAGGGGTGATGCCTAGCTAACACTTACTCAAATGCAATCATCAACAACAAAGCATACAGATCTTTATTAATGAAGATGGAACATAAATACAGTGTGCTTAAGAACAACAAATCAAAACATAAACTGGTAAAACTCCCTAGCTAATTGAGTTCTCACGCAGAGCCTGGTATATATATTATTTTACAGGGATGAGCAAGTCGACCCTTTAGTGGTCGAATGCTCTCTAAATTTAGTCAACCATAAAGGCCCCTAACTAATTAAACTCCAATGCACAACATCTCCCTTTTTCAGCATGCGTCGGCTCTCTTCAGCGTGCGATGTGGCATACAACTCCTCCCTCAACGCGAACATATCTCTACAGCGTGCGTGATGTGGTGCACAACTCCTTCCTTAGTGTGACTGGTGGAGTGGTGTTAGACAAAGGAGAGCATGCTGGCGAGCCTTCTAGAATGTGAACCATTGCATATTCAAACGCGTGGACTAGTGGTGTGGTGTCGAGCAGGGGCGGCATGCTGGCGAGTCTTCTAGAACGATAGCTTCTCCATCATTCGAACACATGGACAACAAGTTGTTTGCATAACTGTTTCAACATTTTAATGCATGGAATCAGTTTTCAACAGCGCGCAGTCTGGTTAACGATCTGGATGGAAAGCTAGACATCGAGCTGGATGTGTTGGGTGCAGATCTAGGACGAATGTGATGTCTGTGTGCTAATGCGCTTAAGTATTGTGGTCTGTAGTAACAACATTTAAATGCCTGGAAACTTGCCAACGAATATCGCGCAGCGAGCTGGATGATGAAATGGATGCGATGTGTGCATGGCTAGATGAATGCATGTTTATTGTTAATTCATCAAAAAATATTATATAACCTTCAAACAAATATACAAATCAATTAATATATCAAACATGCTTCAACAATATCAATTTTAATCAACAAAATCATAAAATGATAATAATAAATGGATTTTATATAAACCTTAAATTCATACATACCTGGGGTTAAATGGTGATCCGCGTGGCAGAAAATATGTAAAAAGATAACAAAACATATGTTTAATTGAGTAATTAAACTGCAAAAAATGATAACAAATCTGGGATCAACATTCCCCCAAACCGGAGAAATGCTAGGTCCCACTAAGCAAAAAGAAAGATAACAGATCACACTGTCATGGTAAATTTTGAAACGTGAGCCAGCAATGGGCATATGCATAAATTAATGAGTTCATAAGGTTTGTAATTAGTTTAACCATGTCCAAAGTAAAACTTTGGATAGGTTGAACGTATGACACGAAAGGTATAAATTGCATTTACGATAAGATTGATCAATAAGAAAATTGGTCATTTGATGGTTTACATGCATGATTGGATAAGACGATAGGGTTGCCAACAATAAAATGATAAAAAAAAATTAAGGTCAAAGCATCCATATGGAGGTAAAAAATCTATTTGCCAAAAAAAAAAATTGGTTAGCAAATTCTAATCGTAAGTGTTATGCTATCACAATGTTTTATTCAGATTGTCATTTGGTATTTCATTTGGACCTTCATTCGATCCTTCATATAGTTCTCCATATTTATTTTTCTGTGAAAAATATGCTTCATGCTATAATCAAGTTCCACTGCTTACATTATCCTGAAAACAATTATCATTTGTTAGGGATAAATAGATTTAACATAAATAATGAAAAATAAAGACAATCTAATTTTTCCTAATCCTTCTCCAAACCAAAGATATGGCGTGTCCTCAAGCCATACAAGAGAGCATAATTAATTGTTCCATATAATGAAAATAAAGATTTCTACCATGCTGTTATTATTTTGTAAGAAAAAAGAAAACTAATTAGTAAATGGAAATGATTCATATATGTATATTCATGAAAAATATAATAGTGCTTAGAAAGACCACTTGTATGAAGATAATATAACCAAAAGAATGCCATAGGAAAAGCTAGTCATCCATGACTCATTTTAAAGATATCATGTCATCCCAAAATATGTAAGCTTACCCGGAGTCTGTGAGATTTACAGTTATGGGTCTCATTTATAGGCTGAAGAAGCACCACATCAGCCTAGATTCGTCTTTAGAATCTACCTCTCATGGACATGCAATTTGTGCTTCTAGTTACTCTTATACTGCATCTTCTTCTTCTCCTTCAATTGAATGGCTTATTGATTCTGGAGCATCTTATCATATGGCTAAGGATCAAGCCATATTTTCTACTATGCATGAATGTAACACCAAGCAAATATTTGTTGGTGATGATAGATCTCCAAGTGTTGTAGGATCTAGAACAGTTCCAGTAGAAAATGGTCATTTCAGTGATGTACTATGTGTTCCAAAAATTTCCTGCAATTTGTTATCAGTCTATCAAATTACTCATTCGGGTGAAGGAAAAACTGTGACGTTTACACCTCACCAAGCTTTAATCAAGGATTTTAAAAATCCTCAAAATGTCCTTGCTACTAGAATTGTTGATGATATTACCAGGTTGTACAAATTTAGCAACATTGGGTCATCACCTTTTCCTTCAGTTTTTGTTGCTCATAGTGATAACTTGATCAAACTTTGGTATGAGCGATTTGGTCACTTAAATTATCGCTCATTGCAACAACTATGTAAAGACAATATGGTGACTGGTCTTCCAATGGTATCTTGCAAGGATGGTGCTTGTTCCGGTTTTGTACTCGAAAAATATCATCGGGACAGTTTTGACAAACATGCATCTTGGTACGCCTCGGTTCCCTTGGAGCTTGTGCATAGTGACTTGTGTTGCCCTCTTCCATCTGCATCCTTTTCTGGTTTCAAATATTTCTTAACTTTCATTGATGACTACTCCAGACACACTTGGGTTTACTTCCTAAAAATTAAGAGCGGAGTATTTAACATGTTCTTAGCCTACAAGGCCCTTGTTGAAAAACAATCTGGTCATCAAATTATTAAGTTAAGATCTGACAATGGAGGAGAATATGTTAACAATGAGTTTACTACTTTCTGCACTGAACAAGGAATCCAACAACAACACACTGTTCTATATACACCACAACAAAATGTGTAGCTAAACGGAAGAACCGCACTTTAAAATAAATGCCTAATTGTATGATCCAATATAAGGGACTAAGTCTTCAATATTGGGCTGAGGCCATAAATTATGCAAATTACATTTTTAATCACACACGCACTAAAGTTTTACAAGGTATAACACCGAAAGAAGCATGGAGTAAAATTAAACCAGATGTAAGTCATTTTCGTTTGTTTGGTTGTGAAGCATGGGCTCACATTCCAGATGAAAAATGGAAAGCATTGCAACCTTAAAGTGAAAAGTGCGTATTTGTTGGGTATTCAGAAGATGTAAAAGGCTATAGACTTCTTCAGCCACATTCTCATGATATAATCATTAGAAGAGATGTTAAATTTGATGAAAATCTCTTGGCCTCCGAGCCTAACTTGGCGGGTGTGCCATCGTTGGCCTGCGAGCCTGATTTGGCGATTGTGCCTTCTTCTTCTTCTTCCAACTTCCTTGATAGGTTTCCAGCTCCAGTTTCTGATGATGACAGTGAGGATGAAAATCCACCTCTGCCTGCTCATGTTCGTCCAATTGCACCAGCACGAATGCTTCCTCGATGGGTCCGTTCAACATGTGAAGTAGTTGGTGATCTTGTCGGTGATCCTAGAGATCAACATCGAACAGGTTCTCAATTTCAGCGAGCCTCTTCTCTTTTGGCTCAAGTTTGTGAGAATCGTGATCCAGAAACTTTTGTAGAAGCTTTAATAAATCCAGATTGGGATGCATCTATGGATGAATAATATCGTTCCTTAATGGCGAACGATACTCGGGATCTTGTTCCTCTTCCAAAAGGAAGAAAAATTGTCATATGTAAATGGGTCTATAGAACTAAGTATGCATTAGATGGAAGTGTTGAAAGACTTAAGGCAAGGTTAGTTTCCAAAGGTTTTTCCCAAGTTGAAGGGATTGACTACAATGAAACCTTTGCTCCTGTCGCAAAAATGAATTCCATCTGCCTTGTTCTTTCCCTTGCAGCCTTACATAACTAGGAATCCCATCAAATGGATGTCAAGTCTGCCTTTTTACATGGTGATTTACATGAGGAAATTTACATGGAACAACCTCCTAGATATGTTCAGGATAACTCTAGCCTTGTCTGTCTCCTTAAGAAATCCTTATATGGCCTTAAGCAAGCTCCTAGAGCTTGGTATGCCAAAATGGATAGCTTTCTCCTTGACACTGGTTTTTCTAGATGTCATTCTGACCCCAATGTCTATACTAAGAAAGTAGGAAACCATCTCATCATACTTGTTCTTTATGTTGATGATCTTATCCTTACTGGTAGTGACCCTAAACTTATAACCCATGTGAAATCCAATCTTAAGCAAAATTTTGAAATGTCAGACTTAGGACATTTGCATTATTTTCTTGGTCTCCAAGTCTTGCAAACCAAAGAAGGAATCTTTATTTCCCAGTCTAAGTATGCTTGTGACCTTCTTCGTAGCTTCCACATGGAAGATTGTAAACCATCCCCTTCTCCCTTAGAGTCCAGAGTCAAACTTTATTCCACTTGTACTTCCCCTGAAGTAGATGCCATCTTGTATCATCTGCTTGTTGGTTGTCTTTTATACTTGACTCATTCCAGTCCTGACCTTTCCTTTGCCGTTGGTCGTGTTTCCCGTTATATGCAAATTCCTCATGAAAGTCACTGGAAAGCAACAAAAAGAATACTTCGATATATTCGAGGTACAATTCAGTTTGGGATTCATTACAGTACAGGGGGGGAACATTTGTTGGTTGGTTTCTCTGATTCAGATTGGGCCGGCGATCTTGATGATCGGAAGTCTACTGCAGGTTATGTTTTCAGTCTGGGATCTGGACCTGTCACTTGGGCTTGTAAGAAACAACAAGCTCTTGCTCTTTCTTCAACAGAAGCAGAATATAGAGCCGTAGTTAATGCCAGTCAGGAAGCTTTATGGCTTCGACAGATCCTTTCAGAGTTTCGATTCGAGCAACATCAGCCTACTCCACTTTGCTGCGACAATCAAAGTGCCATCAAGCTTGCCAAAGATCCAGTTCTACTTCAGCGCATCAAACACATTGAGCTACACATGCACTTCATCAAAAAGCTTGTTCATGATTGTGTTATTGAAGTGCTCTATTGCCCTACAGATGATCAAGTTGCAGACATCTTCACCAAGTCTCTTACAGAATTGAAGTTTTCTAAACTTCGGTCTATGCAAGGAGTTCAGGAATGTGTCCTTAAGGGGAGATATGCTCTAATTCCTCCTTCCTTCTCCTAATAGTGTCACTTTTGTAAATCCTTCAATCCTATCCCAAGTTGTTCTTAAGGGGGGATATTAGGATATTTAGACACTTAGGAGTTAGTTAAGATCAACTTGTGTAATATATCCATTAGGTAAAAGTGTGTTTCTTTAGTATGCATTTGTAAAGTGTGTTTCACGATATGTTCTAGACATAGAGTGATTCGACGATTCAATTTCTCATAGATCATACCTACCATTGATCTGTGGCTTAACACCCGATTGGTCCATGATCTCTATTTAAAGAGCATGGAGGGTCCTTGGCTATTTGATCGATTATGAGAAGCTCATGTAGCTTTCTTTCTTTTGCATAATAAATTGCTCCAAGTAGTTATTTGGTTGGGGCCATGGACTGTTTCCCTCTCGAGGGTTTTAACCACGTGACAAACATTAGTGTGTTGATATGTGATCTATTTGTGTGAAGTGGTTGCTAACGGTGTTCGGTCTTTTGGGAGTACCCGAACACAAAATACTTTTGAGAGACAAGTTTTAATAACAAATATAGGATGAACTAGTAATCCATAGGTGTAAGATAAGATTGTGAAAAATATAATAACGAAAGTGGGTCTGTCAAGCAACTGTTAAAAATAAAATTAGAAAGATACATGTCTGAATCAAAATACCAAAAACCATATGAATAAAGAAGAGCTAGTTAAGAATGATATATAAAGGATTGTATTTTTTTGAATTTTCACTATAAGCTGCAAATCCCAAAAGTACCCCAAGAAAGGTTAAGATACCTGATGAGTGTTTTAACATACTTCTATTTTCCAAGTAATACTCCATGAGCTGCTTATAGAGATAAATTACTTGTAATCAAACTGCAAAACCGCTTGTTAGATGATTCAATTTATTCATAAAAACATATATAACATTATAAAAAGAAAAAGAGTCCCTTGTAAACAATCTGTTAGAAATGACTCTTATTTATTTAGAAAAGCAAACACATATTTACATATATACAAGTGATGATAACCCCAAAATACCTTTTTTAAGGATCAGGAGGAGGAGGAATAACTTCCTCTTCAACCAATTCAATTTGATTCTGCTGCAAAACATTCTGTATGAAATCCTGTTTAGATGTTGGTTGGTGATAAAGTCCAAGTCTGTGTCCATTTACTACAAAGGAAATTTGTGAGCCATCAATTGTCTTAATTTTTACCGACACATTGTCAAAAGCTGTAACTACTTCATATGGGCCCATCCAATAGGTAGTTAACTTTCGTTTGAAAATTTTAAACCGTAAGTTGAATAATAATGCCCAATCTCCAGTGTTAAATTGCTTTTGCTTAATAAACTTATCATGCCATGTCTTTCGTTGATTATGTATTAGCATGGTTCTTTGGAGTGCATCTTGTCTAATCTCATCTAGCTCATTAATCTGCAATATTCGTTGTTTCTGTGCTTCATCCAAATTCATGCCTAATTGTGTTGCCATACGAAAGGTTTTAACTTGAAACTCAATAGGTAAAAGGACTTGTTTTCCATACACTAACTCGTATGGGGTATGTACGGTAGTGTTTCTCCATGTTATCCTATAGGCCCATAAAGCCTCCAAAAGTCTATCCACCCAATCCTTATGATGTAAGTGAATGGTTTTAGTTAAAATGGATTCTAAAACTTTGTTGGTTGATTCTACCTGACCATTAACATGAGGGTGATAAGGTGAAGACTTGCAATGTCGAATGCCATATTTCGTTGTATGTTATTTCATTAATTTAGAAGTAAATTGAGTACCTTGATGTGTAACAATCTCTCTGGGTACACCAAACCGGGTAAATATTTCTTCATATATAAATTCTACCAGTGATTTCTCTGTGGCCCTAAACAAGGCTTTAGCTTCTACCCATTCTGTGACATAGTCCGTGCAAACTAGGATATACTTCTTTTTACGAGACATGGGAGAAATCAGTCCTACAAAATCAAGAGCCCATTTCTCAAAGGGTTCAATCATAACTTGGGGTTTTAGGGGCATCTGATCAGATGACGTAGGTATACCCATTCTTTGGCAACTATCACATCCTTAAAAATGCTTGGCCAATAATAACCAGAATGTAAGACTTTGTATGTCGTCCTCTTATCTGAAAAATGTCCTCCACATGGTCCATCATGGCATGCATGGAGGATGTCTGTCATTTCATCCTCCCGTACACATTGTCGAATAATAATATCTGGACCAGTGCGGAAGAGATCATTATCTACCCAAGAATAATTGGAACTCTGAACTATAATATGACGCTTCTCATGAGGGGACAAATGGTTTGGTAATTTCCCAGTTGCTAAATAATTGGTAATATCTGTGAACCAAGGGGTATGAACAGATACAACAAATAGATGTTCATTAGGAAAAGCGTCGTCAACCACTTTAGTACTGTCTTCATGTTGAATACGGGAAAGGAAATCTGCTACTAGATTTTCTTTACCAGGTTGATCAATGAGGATAATGTTAAATTCTTGCAATAAAAGAAGCCACCGGGTCATTCTACCATTGGTAATTGGTTTATTCATTAGAAATATAATGGCGGAGTGATTAGTATGCACAAAAAATTCATAGCCTGTAATATAATGTAGAAATTTATTAATAGAATAAACTACTGCCCAAAATTATTTTTCAGTAACAATGTAATTAAATTCAGCAGGAGTCAAATTTTTGCTAATAAAATAAATGGCATAAGGTGCTTGTCCCTCTTTTTGGCCGAGGACTCCTCCTATGGATGTATCAGAGGCATCGGTGGATATAAGAAAAGGGAGGGACCAATCGGGACCCCTGAGTATTGGTGCCATCTATAGTTTAGCTTTTAAAATTTCAAAAGCATTTTGACAAGATTCTATCCACTAAAATTCTACATCCTTTGTAAGCAATTTAAACAATGGTGCAACTATTTTAGTGAAATTTTCAATAAAGCGACGGTAATAGCCTGCATGAACAAGAAATATTCTGGCCTCTTTTTGAGTTTTCAGAGGGGGAAGGCCAACAATGACTTTGATCTTAGCAGGATCTACCTTAATTCCCTGGGAGGAAACAGGGTGTCCTGAGACTATACCTTATGTCAGTAACATTTTACATATTTCATGACTAAGAGATAAATTCGTTTCTTGACATTGGATCAAGACCTTTTCGAGATTGTTAAGGGCTTCTTGAAAGGTATTTCCATGGGATGTAAAATAATCCATGTATACCTCCACACAATCATGTATAAGATCAAAAAAGATTCCTAAGACTGCTCACTAAAAAGTGGCAGGTACATTACATAGGCCAAATGGAAAAACTCTATAAGCACATGTTCCCCAAGGGCATGTAAAAGTGGTATTGTCTTGATCCTCCGGTGCTATTAAAATCTAGTTATAACCACTATATCCGTCAAGAAAGGAAAAATACTATTTACCTGACAGGGTATCTAATACTTGATCAATAAAAGGTAAAGGCAAGTAGTCTTTGAGTGTGTCTTTGTTTAGCTCCCTAAAATCAACACAAATGGGCCATTTCCTTGTGACTTTCTTTGGGACTACCACTAAAGGAGAAACCCATTTACTATCGGAGATAGGATAGATGAAACCAGCAGTGAGGAGTTTTGTAACTCTTCTTTTATGATATCCTTTAAAGTAGGATTCATCCTCCTCTACGGCTGCCTTACAGGTGAAATGTTTGGATCCATATAAATATGGTGAATACAAGTGTCAGGTTGTATACCCTTCATATCAGTTTATTCCCATGCAAATTCTCTAGCTTGTTTTTTAAGGACTTTAAGCAGCTATGCTTGTTGGTTTTCACTTAACCCTGCGTTTATATGCATAAATTTTTCAGGGCCAACCTCACAAGGTATGGTGTAGGGTCCTGCATGCTCTTTAATTGTGAAAAAACAAGGTGTCTCCGTAAACATTGAGAGATCCATATTCTCTTGAAATTCGTCTCCAAAAATCCGATCGAATTTAGCAAAAGACTGAGGAAAATTTGTATAGGTTGTTGAAGAAACAAACTGTTTAATACATTCTCAGTGGTCTGCTCCTGAAGTGCCAACGAAAAATCACTAGGGAGGGAGAGGTCATCAAAGTCTTCATCCCAGAAAGAAAAATTTAACCACCATGATTTTTCAGTTATTGGTTGTGCTGGGGGGTATAAAATAAGTCTCTATGTAGACAACCCATTGGAAATAGTCATCTCTCCATCCCTGCATCTTATAAATGCATTTGCAGTAGCCAACCATGGTATTCCCAAGATAATAGGATGCCCTTTAGAAGGATCCTTTGATTTTATGATCATAAAGTCAACAGGGTATTCCCATGAGGCTACTGATACGACAATGTCATACAGGACTCCAAAAGGTTTTACCGTAGTATGGTCTGCTAGTTCTAGGATGGAAGGGGTAGGTGAGAGAAATTGTCCTAACTCTAAAACTTCTAAGACTGTGGTGGTAATCATGTTTATAGTGGATCCTAAATCGATTAATGTATTTTCTATGGCGGTTTTGTTTATAATTACAGTCACTACTGGGGCTCCTGGATTGGTATATTTTGTAATCTGGTACTGGTCGGTCATACATTCAGACATCTCTCCTATAACATGAATTGTGAGAGGGTATTTTTGTTTCTTCCCTAGGAGTTTAATGCATAGCTCCTTTATTACCTTGCTGTAGATTGGTATATCCTTGATAGATTGTAATAGAGGAATTTTGACATAGATATTCTTTAATTCATTCAAAATGTTATACTACGGATGAACTACAGGTTTTTCTATCACTAGTATTTCTGGGACTGGAGGAACTCTTTTCTCCTTAATAGTTTCTTGCAGAGGATGGGGGTGTACTGAAACCTTTGGAATGTTAACATCCTCCAAAATGGCATCATTCACAGGTTCATTTTAATCCTCTTCTTCTTCACTCGCTTCATGAATGATGACTGATGACTTGGGTTTATCATTCACAACCCTTCTAGATCGTAATTGAATCTCATGTATAGGTACAATCGAAATAGATATGATGGAAGAGTTTGCAAATCAATGCTGTTAAGAGCTTGAGTAGGTTTATTATTTGGGTTAGGTATCGGTTGTGCAGGTAATAATGTCGGTCGAGGAGGATTTATGTTATGGAAGTGATTAGGTTGCTTTGTAATGAAAGGAATTGGAGATAGAAATCCAGGAAAAATTTGATGGAAATTTATTTGATGCTGAGGATAAGGATGATTAGGTGTAGGGACAGGTTGTGACTGTGGATATGGTTTTCCTCTCCACCCTTGTAACCAATATTGCTGTTGCAGAAATTGAGGAGGAGGGTACTGGGGTGGCCAATTCCGCCAACTTGAATTGTTCCATTGTTGAGGTGGCTGATATGGAGGATAATAGAGTGGAGGTTATGGTGGAAATTTCTGATATGCTGGTTGATATCTAGGTTTCCAAGGAGGCCTCCTATATGTTTCAGCTACATCCCCACTCTTATAGATGGCTTGCAACCCAGGCAAGGATGGGTAGTTATCTCTTGGATTCTCTTCTGTACAAATGTGACATATAGAGATGTTGTTTAATGGACATTCCCTTTGGGGATGTTTGGTCCTACATCTTGGAAAAAAAATACTCATTGCTGCTCATTCTTCATCCTGCCTTTTATTGGCTTGTAAAGCATATAGTTGATAACCCATTGCTCCTAATATATCAGTTTTGAAATTCTCCAATGGGTTTCCTAATTCTACCCTTGTCACTCCACTTGAACTAGGAATATTTCCTCTTACATTTCTACTATAAGGCTTTCGAAAGTTTTTCCCAACTTCCCCCCTACTTCTAGAATAATTTTTACACATATCTCTGATTTGTGCACAGGTTTTGTGAGAGATATCACTAGCTACCATGAGATTAAGACTTTCTAACAAGTCCTCGGAGATCCCTTTAAGAAAAAGTGTATGTTTTGCATCTTCTTGGAGGTCACTATATTTTTATTTATATAATGTATGAACAAACCTTTCGAGACAATCCTCTAGGCTCTCGTCTTGAAATTGTTGTATCTTGAATATATCATGTCGAGAGTCCTTAGGTTTGAAATACTCTTGATATTTTCACAAAAATGAGGTTTTCATATCATCCCAAGTCCTAATAGTGAATTCACCTAATCCCATGAACCATCTCAAGGTGGAATATTTTAGTGTAGCGGGAAACAATTTTAATTTATGAGCATCTTGTAGATAATTATAGCTCCTGCAAAGGATATCAAACTCAAACGAAAATGTTTCCGGGTCCTCATTATTTTTTCCATAGAAAGTAGGTAAGGAGGAAGGATGGATGTTCTTCATAGTTACATCCTATATAGTGTCTAAAATAGGGAACCCGAAGGTAGCCTCAGTTCGATTTTTCCCTTCTCCTTCTTCATTTCTAACTTAATCATGATCTTCTTTCTCTTCCTGTCTCTCCATATAGGTTGTGTTTTTAACGTAAATATACCTAGGAGGCTCCTTTCAAGGGGATAATGGGGCGTCCCAACGTTCTTTTTCAGGAGAGATTTTCCTCTGATCAACCGAATTTTTATTGAATCGTAAAGGGATAGTAGGTTCTATTGTGGATGTTTCAATGTGTGAGATAACTGGATCTACAAAGCTTCCAAAGAGAGCTTTTACTTGGGCGGGATCAATAAAGTCAATGAAATTCGGATCTCCTACTAGTGAAAAGGTTGTATTATTTGGATTCAATACTAGTGGAGGGTTAGAGATTTCTAGTGGCTGATCCTCTTGAGTTCCTTAGAAATGAGGTCCTTAGGACCTCCTACCAAGGTTCCTTCTCCTTCTATGGCTTCCTTGGTAAGATCTCCTGAGAGAGTCTCCTTAGGTTTTTAGGTAGAACTACTTCCTATAGGCATCTTTCGATACCTTTTTGTTGAGTTAGTGGTTGGGGTATTACGTCCCCTGTGAAAGTTAGTAGGAATTTCAATAAGTTTTCCTGTTTTAACAAATCCACCCTGAGGGTCTCTAAGTCTGCTCATGAAAAAATTTAAACAAAAGAAAACCTATGCTACTACTATTGCTGAATTTGGGGGCGCCTGTTATAACAGATGCACAGGTTCTTACCTCTCATCTTACCACTCTCACGCCACTAGCCTATTACTAAGCTTCATAAAGGATTCTATCTATTCTACCCTATGGAACAACTCTCCAGCAATGACGCCAAAATGTTGGGTGTGTTATCATCTAGATTAATTCACCTAATATTTAATTATCGACTGGGGTTGGTAGGCTTAGAGTTAATACAAAATATATACGAAGGTAGAGGGTGTCGTGTAAATATTTTAACAAACAAAAGATCGAAAGATCTTTCAAAATGAAAAACCGAGACAAACTCCTAAGAATTCAATTATTAAAGTAATTAAACCAGAACATAATACTAAAATAAACAATCAATAATTTATTTCATAAGCAAATAACTTTAAATCGAAAACGATACTATCAACAACTAATCTTTCAAATGGAAAACTAGAGTGTAAGGAAGACCTAATTCATAAACAAGTAGAAAACTTAATAAAAAGAAACAAGTAGAAAACTTAATAAAGAAAACCTAATAAAAAGAAACAAGTAGAAAACTTAATAGAAATATCCTTGAATTCTGTCCTACAAGTCTCTTTCATTAATCACACAATAAGAATGGAACAACCTAAAAACATACTAAGGATAGTAAAAAGAAATCAGAAACAAACTCAAGAAACAAAACATAAAATAGCTTAAAACATGTTTAAGGTGGAAAGAAGTAAGGTAACTTTTAATAAATAACCTAAAACAATTCAAATTAACTTTAATATAAAATAAAACTATCCTTTAACTATTACAGTCAAAGCATACTTCAAATACAAAAGAAACAAAACTTAAAACAATTTCAAAACACATTAAAAACACTAAAAACGAAATAGTGGGCTGAATGGCAGACTGAACTGTGGGTCTAAAAGGGGTGGTTGAATGACAGTTTAAACAGGCTGTCCGAATGACAGTCTGTACCATTAAAATAACAGAAATTAACCTAAATGATCTATTATTCAGCTGAATTTGTGCACATGTAGATATAATGCAAATAGACAGTAAATAAACCTATTTATTAATCAAATTTAACAATGAAATCAACTTAAACAAATTCATGAATATAAATAAATCATTGCATATTAATAAACAAACTAAGATTCAAATTGCATAACTTATAACAGAAAGGAAATAAACAGAACTAAATCTAGATAAAAGCAATCTATTCTATCTGCTTGCAAATAAACTGAACAATAAATTGGAAATAAAATGACTGAAAGCATATTAAAACAAACTATGCACGCAACTAGTTATCTAATGTTCAGAAATAAAATGCATTGCAGTAAGCAAATGAAATAATAAAACAAACTGGAATTAAACTAACTACAACAGAAAAGATGAAAGAAATAAACAAGAAAAGAAAAGAAACCTTTGGTTGATGAGGGGCCCTCTCAACAATCAGGGTTGATGCCTGGCTAATGCTTACTCAAATGAAATCATCAACAAAAAAGCATACAACTCTTTATTAATGAAGATGGAACATAAATACAGTGTGCTTAAGAACAACAAATCAAAACATAAATTAGTAAAACTCGCTAGCTAACTGAGTTCTCACGCAGAGGCTGATATATATATTGTTTTACAGGGATGAGCAAGTCGACCCTTTAGTGGTCGACTGCTCTCTAAATTTAGTCAACCATAATGGAACCTGAGTAATTAAACTCCAACGCACAACATCTACCTTCTTCAGCGTGCACCGACTCTCTTCAGTGTGTGATGTGGCATACAACTCCTCCTTCAATGCGAATAGATCTCTGCAGTGTGCGTGATGTGGTGCACAACTCCTTCCTTAGCGCAGCTGGTGGAGTGGTGTTGGACAGAGAGAGCAGGCTGGCGAACCTTCTAGAATGCGAACCATTGCATCTTCAAATGTGTGGATTATTGGTGTGGTGTCAAGCAGGGGCGGGGTGATGGTGATTCTTCTAGAACGGGAGCTTCTCCATCATTCAAACGCATGGACAATAGGTCATTTGCAAAACTGTTTCAATGTTTTAATGCATGGAATCAGTTTTCAACAGCGTGTAGTCTGGTTAATGATCTAGACGAAGAGCTAGACAGTGAGTTGGACTGTGAGCTGGATATGCTGGGTGCAAATCTAGGATGAATGCGATGTCTATTTGCTGGTGCGCTTAAGGACTATGGTCTGTAGTAACAACATTTAAATGCATGGAAACCTTCCAACGAATATCATGCAACGCACTAGATGATGAGCTGGACGTGCTTTGCGCATGGCTAGCTGAACGCATGTTTGTTGTTAATTCATCCAAAAAGATTATATAACTTGCAAACAAATATACAAATAAATTAATATATCAAATGCGCTTCAACAATATCAATTTTAATCAATAAAATCATAAAATGATAATAATAAATGGATTTTATATAAACCTTAAATTCATACATACCTGGGTTAAATGGTGATCTGCATGGTAGAAAATATGTAAAAAGATAACAAAACATATGTTTAATTGAGTAATTTAACTGCAGAAAATGATAACAAATATGGGATCAACAATACTCCACTGGTGACAGTTCTAAAACCAGTTTCTCTAAAAGACCTAGTCCCGAAGAAAAAGTCACAGAGTATCTCTATTCCATTGATAACGAGGTGGTTGACGATGTAAGGAGAATCACAAGGGCGTATGCAAAGAAGATTGGGGGACTGCCCATTATTACTGCCTTTCCTAGAAGAGAAGTTCGTAAGAAAGACCATCCTTACTGTGAGGATTCAGTGTTAGTGGAAGACTTTGAAGAGCTAGTAGAAACAACCTTGCAAGATATTGTGCAATCTATAAATTAGTTAGGACCAGATTGCCCTCACTTCTCACATTTTCGAACCCCTATCCAATCTCCACCTCAATCTCCACCTAGAATCATGGAAAATGTGAATGCAAATCAACCTAACCCTCCACCTACTTGGAGAGCTAGATCCCCTCTAAACCTGACTCCTTCATTACATGCCATGCCTCAGAATTTTGATAAGTCATTGCCCAAGTTTGAACCAAATGAAGGAATTTTTGTGGATGATCATTTGCAAAGTTTTTACGTAGCTTTGGAAGGTTTACAAGAAGCTGAGCATGAAGACGTAGTCTGTAGATTGTTCCCACATACTCTCAATGGTAAAGCAACCTCATGGTATTTTTCCCTACAGGAAAACTCAACCCGAAATTGGAACACCTTTGAGAGATTGTTTAGAAACAAGTATGGAACCTAGAGAACTACTGCTACTTTAATGAAAGAATTGCTTGTCCTCAGAAAGGAAAAGAAAGAAAGGGTGCATAATTTCACTCAAAGGTTTGCTTCCCATCTAAATAACTTTGATGCAGCTATACAACCTACAGAGAACACCTTAATTGAGTATTACACTTCAGCTCTTGGTCCCAACCTAGCTATGTTTGTCAAAATATTAGTTAAGCCCACCTTAGTGGAAACATCTGAGGAAGTTGAGAAAGTGGAAGCCGAAATGGAGAGTATAGACCAATATCCTGCACAATCAGAGGAAAAAACTTTTGGAAACAGAAATCCTTTGTTGTTAACTAAGCCTAAAGATGAGCGGTCGCAGGAATTAGATGGTGTGGTCAAAATGGTGCAGAAAATTTCGAATAAAATAATTGACATGGAAAAAGAGAAGGGGGCTAAGAAGAAATTCAAACCTTATTAAAAAAAGAGAGATGACAGTGGTCCATCCAAACCTCCCTCTCATAGTCCCTCTGCTATGAACTTAACTGAAGTGGGGATGGAAAGTTTCTTTACACTCCATTAGCAGCTTCATTTTGAAAGAAACTGCCCACAGTGGATAGATTCTATGACTTTAGTGATGAATCAATTATTAGATTCCAAGTTAACGGAAATTGTGGATGGAGGAGAGAACGATCAGAAACCAACAGAGATGCAAGAAGAATATAATATGGATTTATGGGATTGTGCACCCTGTTGAAATATTGTAACTTCAAAGAATATTCTATATGTATCTTTTGTGGTCCCCGATGGTCGTACCGGGAGAACCACTTGTATTATCTTGTACCCTGATGCTTCTAATCAGAAGAACTAATAAGAGTCATGAGGTTGTCCCCTCTATTTGTAAAGGTGGGTCATTAGCACTCCAGTGTGGTTACTTGAGCCTACATGTGTAACTCGAGCCTACATGATTAACTCGAGCCTACATGTCAGATGAGTTAATTCAAGTGAACGGATGAATATAAATAGAGGTGTGGTGCTCCTCATTTGAGACACACACACTCTCACTTGTGTAGCGCATTAGTGGAGAAGATAAGTAGCTAGAGAAGGAGGAGGATCAGGCTTTAATCTCCTTGTTGGTTTTATCTTTTATCTTTTGGGGCATCTATATTCAGGAAGCTTTTGCTGGGTTTTTCCATTTAGGGTTTTCCCAGGATAAATCTTTGTGTTCTCCTTTTGATGGTTGTGCTTGTCTATCTTTCAGTGATCCTGTTTATATGCTTTTGTTATGAAATCGAAATGAAATACTAATGATCTAGCTTAGCATATGAAAATTTAACATGGTATCAGAGCCACCCTGAAAGAAGACATTGTGCAGCTAAAGAATCTAGGGCTTGTTATTTTTTGGGTCTCTATCCATGATCTCTCAGCAAAAGAAGGCTAGACTGACTGTCCATTGAAGGGCTCATCTTTCTGTCGAAGCGGAATTTGATTCCAAGCATTTTCAGTTTTGGTGCGGAAAATTAGGGCTTTCTACAGAAGAATAATTTTTGAGTGAGCCTAGCATAGGATTTTTATCCTCATCAAAATCAAATTTTAGAGACCTGGATCAAGAAATTTGGCTGGGTGAAACTCCAGGAAAGTCAAACCCTAGTTTGACCCCGATCTGGAAAAACCCTAAATACTAAAAATACTAAGTTTTGGTACGTTCGATATATCCTGCGATTGATGAAGGCTCAGGAGTTGAAAATTTTAGAGGCCAAAGATAAAATCTTTATTTACACTGTATCCAAAATTTAGCCTCATATTCACTATATTCTGGGAGATATGATCCCTCCAAGTTAGAGTTCCAGCCTCTTCCAGAATTCATCTCTAAACAGGACACCTGGGGAGATATACTGTAGCGTCGGATACAAAGGTCCAAATGGAATTCCTGAAGATGTTCCAGAAAGAGAATAGAATGTACTTTCTATGGCATGAATTTCTGAACCTGAAGATGAACCAATGACATGTGGCATGCCATACAACTTCACTATTCTGAACAGTCCTGTAACAGGTCACCTTGGGAAAATGATCATAAATCCCAATTGGTAAAACCAATTCTGATGAAACCTATGATTTTGGATCAGGGACATGCGAGGTTACCTCAGTGAGAAATTTCAGACACAAAGGATTAGTAATTTCGGAGATATCACAGAAACAGTAACAGGAATTTTTGCAGAAGAAATTGGAAAACTAGGGCTTCTTGTTCCGGGAGCTTCCCTCCACTGTTTTCAGAAAAGGAGTACTTTGGACAGATCCATTTGAATAGATATATATTTCTATCCAATCAAATCTTAAAGATTCTAATTTTTGAAAATTAGGCTTTCTCTGACAAACCCTAGATCAACCAGCTCCGGAAGCAGGACGGACACCTCAAATCGGTAAGATCTAATCTTTTGCTATTTGCATTTGAGGTTCTCATTTCAAAGTGATCTATCACATCAGCTTGATGATAAGATTGGTGAAGTTGAAAAATTCCAAGCATGGATGTATTTGATCTCTCTGAAGAAAATGAATTGGACATCTACATGAGTAGAGAGGTTCCAGTTCTAGAGGGAGATGAGCCTCAAAGCCTTACACAAGAAGAACTTTATCAAGGCCAAGAAGATCATTGTTGATTCAATCACAGATCAAATTGTACCACACGTGTCTTCCCTAAAGACACTGAAGATTTTTGATTCCTTGATCAAGCTATTTGAAGATAAGAACACAATTCAGAAGATGGATTTGAGAAAATAGTTGAAGAATGTGAAGATCTAGAATGCATAACATCTTGAAGCGGTAGAAGAAGAAGCAGAGAATGGCCTCCCATGATCATGGGATTAATTCATGTGAGGAATGTGTGCCAAAGGGAAGTGATTACTTTCAGTTGACTCTGGGAAGAAGAAGAAGCTCGTCTCATAAGAAGAGAAGAAGAAAGATGGGAGCAAATTGAATATCAAGCTCTCACCATTCAAAGAAGATCCCTCAAGCGATGAGGAATATGAAGAACTCAATTCTTGACGAACCTCTTATCCATCTTATCATTTGGATAAGAAATGATGATTTCATGGATGAAGAAGATGATGAAGCAGAATGATCAAGAAGGAGTCTACCCACGAAACACACAAAAGATAAGTATTCAATTGTCATTTAATGATATTGTTTTGTTATGCATTTGATTATATTCAGTTGATGTGTTGTTTGCATGCATGTGATGGGTAAGTAGCTCATGGTTCTATACAAATATCCATTGTTACTTATCTAGAATGAAACCTATTTTCTGACATATTGGATTAGTGCACAATCTCAATGATGTCATGGTAGAGATGGAAGGCATATAGACAGTTTCTATGAGATATGGATGAATGTTGTATTGGATAAATAGTTGCATGATGCATAAGAATTTGTTGTTATGCATATGTAGTTCTAACCATGCAACTGGTGCATTTGAATTGTAGGAAAGGTCCTGTACAACCTCCTAAAAGAAAAGAAGGATGAGACTTGTTCCGAAGAACAAGTGATGACAATTCAATAAACATGAATCTGAAGCTCCCAGGGTCAGAGACACCATGATGAAAGAAAGAGATTCAAAGAGCGATAGATCCACCTTGAAGGATGAATACCACCATGGGTATGAGAGATAACTCAATATGAAGGAAAAAAAATGCTATGAAAGAAGCTATGATCAAAGAATAACAGTTGATTATGGGGAATGATGTATATGATATGATTTCGAGACATAAAGGGAAGTACGTAGTATCTTCCATATGGATCTGCAAGAAAAAGTGTACAAAGCAAGAATCATGATTTGCCTCAGAAATAATAGACTATGACATGCCATACTCTATTGACTAGTATATATCAAGCATAGAATCACCTATAGAGAATGAAGAAGGAAGATAGTACTCCACTTCAGGGGGAGTGACTATAGAAGATATCTGAGTTCGACACGGTACGACATGATGGACAGCTTCCTAATGAATTTAGACTTTACCAAGAGTAAAGTGGGTTCCAACCTTCAAAGTTGAATGCAGAAGACTAGGATATGTTGATGATCTGACAAGACAAACTCATGGAAGATGTTATGATGATGTTTGGGATATAGTACTCAAACCAGAAAGCAAGCATGTGGTATCTTACAAATGGATTTGCAAGATAAAATATGTCGCTGATAGAATTAAGGAAAGACTTGTGGCTAGAGGTTTCTATAAGAAAGAGGGAATTAATTTTTAAGAGACACTTACTCCTTGAAGCAAGGTACACTTCCTTTAGAACTATGATGGTAGTTGCTTCCATGATGAAGTAAAGACAATCCTTCCTTAATGGTATGATTGGGGAAGAGTTTTACATCGAAAGGATTTGAAGTTGAAGACATATGGACTCATATATGTAAGTTGAAGAAGGGCCTCTATGGCATGAAGCAAGCTCCCAGAGCTTGGTATGGCAGTTTCCTGTCAATTATGGGTTTTACCAAGAGTAAATCTGATCCTAACCTTTATCTCAAGGTTGTAGAAGATGAACCTGTCATCCTGTTATTATATGTGGATGACTTATTCTTGACAGGGAAGGAGAAATAGATCATGGAAAGCAAGAAGAAACTAGTAGAAGAATTTGAGATGAAAGACCTTGGGTTAATGCACTATTTCCTAGGTCTGGAAATGTGACAAAGTTTAGAAGAAATATTTCTCAACCAGGGAAAGTATGCGATAGAGATATTGAAGAGATTAAATATGTTGGAATGCAAAGCCATGGCCACACCCATGGACTCCAACTTGAAGCTATTAGATGATGACTCATCAGAGTTATTAGATGCGACTCATTACAGACAGGAAAAGCACATCAGGTAGATGCTTTTGTTTGGGGTCTGATATGAGTTCATTGTTTAGCAGGAAACAGTCCAGTGTTTCTCTTAGAACAACTACAGCAGAATATATAGTAGATTGCTCTGCTAAGTTGTGAAGCCATATGGCTTCGGAAGCTTATATCAGGTCTCCTTGACCTGAAGATGGATACTACATTGATTCTATGTGATAACGAGAGTTGTGATAACAGAGAACCCTGTGTTCCGTCGTAACACATAGAAATACGATATTTCTACATACACGATAAAGATGTAGATGATGATGTTTCAGTATTCCCATACTGAAGATATAGATGGTTTAGATGGTGATGTGCTGACGAAGCCTCTGTCTCGAGTAAAGTTCGAACACTTTCGAGACAAGCTTGGTGTGGTTTGGAAAGACCTTCCTTGAAAGGGGGAGTAATGATGTTGCAATGGGATTGTATCATCCTGGGACATATGTCCAGAAGTGATTCAAAGACCTCAGTCTTCGAGAATGAAGAGGAATTGTATCATCCTAGGACATATGTCCAGAAGTGATCCGGTGACCTCGGTCATCGAGAATGTAGCAGGATTGTATCATCCTTGAACTTCAGTTTAGAATGGATCCGGTGAACTTCGGTCATCGAGAAGGTGGCAGGATTGTATCATCCTTGGACTTCGGTTCAGAATGGATCCGGTGAACTTTGGTCATCCTTGGACTTCGGTTCAGAACGGATCTGGTGAACTTCGGTCATCGAGAAGGTGGCAGGATTGTATCATCCTTGAACTTCGGTTCAGAACGGATCCAGTGAACTTTGGTCATCGAGAAGGTCATAGGATTGTATCATCCTTGAACTTCGGTTCAGAACGGATCCGGTGAACTTCGGTCATCGAGAAGGTGGCAGGATTGTATCATCCTTGGACTTCGGTTCATAACAGATCCGGTGAAATTCGGTCATCGAGAAGGTGGCAGGATTGTATCATCCTTGGACTTCGGTTTAGAATGGATCCGGTGAACTTTGGTCATTGAGAAGGTGGCAGGATTGTATCATCCTTGGACTTCGGTTCAGAACGGATCCAGTGAACTTTGGTCATCGAGAAGGTGGTAGGATTGTATCATCCTTGAACTTTGGTTCAGAATGGATCCGATGAATTCGGTACTTGAGAACGTGTGTTGATCCCATAATTCCAATAGGAAGGATTGTCTAAGTTCCACAACTGTGTTGATCCCATAATTTCGAAAGGAAGGATCGTTAGTAACTCCGTAAAGACCTAAATCCCATAATTCCAAAAGGAAGGATCATTGAATTGATCCCGTAATTCCAATAGGAAGGATTGTCTGAGTTCCAAAGGTCTAAGTGCTGAAGATGTTTCTAATCAAAAGGTCTAAGTGCTGAAGATGTTTCTAATTGAAAGATCAAAGTGTTGAAGATGTTGCTGATCAAAAGGTCAAAAAATGCTGATGTTGATTAAAGAGTTGCTGTCGTCAAATATTGAAGACGAAGACTATATGATGTTGAAAAGCTTCTAATGATTTATAGATGTGTTACCCTGATGATGTTGATGATGTCCTCTCCTACTATTGTTGTTGTTGATGTTGTTGTAGAATACCCTTCTCGTTAAGGGGGAGTGTTGAAAAATTGTAACTTCGAAGAATATTCTATATGTATCTTTTGTGGTCCCCGATGGTCCTACCGGGAGAACCACTTGTATTATCTTGTACCCCGATGCTTCTAATCGAAAGAACTAATAAAAGTCATGAGGTTGCCCCCTCTATTTGTAAAGGTGGGTCATTAGCACCCTAGTGTGGTTACTTGAGCCTACATGTGTAACTCGAGCCTACATGTGTAACTCGAGCCTACATGATTAACTCAAGCCTACATGTCAGATGAGTTAATTCAAGTGAACATATGAATATAAATAGAGGTGTGGTGCTCCTCATTTGAGACACACACACTCTCACTTGTGTAGCGCATTAGTGGAGAAGAGAAGTAGATGGAGAAGGAGGAGGATCAGGCTTTGATCTCCTTGTTGGTTTTATCTTTTATCTTTTGGGGCATCTATATTGAGGAAGCTTTTTCTAGGTTTTTCCCTTTAGGGTTTTCCCAAGATAAATCTTTGTGTTCTCCTTTTGTATGGTTGTGCTTGTCTATATTTCAGTGATCCTATTTATATGCTTTTGTTATGAAATTGAAATGAAATACTAATCATCTAGCTTAGCATATGAAAATTTAACACACCCCTGTTTAATACAGAGGAGGAAGAACTCACAAAGGAGGAAATAATATCATAAACAAATGTTACAACAAGGAGTCAGGGCCCATTGAAAGAAAATAACACGATAATTCCCAAAATAAAGAAACTCCAAGAGAACATGAAGAAGATAAAAAATAATACTTAGACCGTTAACATACTAGAGTTTGTCATCACAAGTCAGAATCCCAAGATAGTCAGTATGCCTGTGAAGTCTGCAGAAAACAAAGTTGAAAATGTCAATAAAAATTCCACTGAGCATGAAATGGGATACGACATAATAAAATATATTAATAAGACTAAGGCAAAAATATCTTTGTTTGAAATGTGCAACTTACCCCAACAAAAGGAAAAGTTGTTGAAAGCGCTTGAGACACCTATAATGAAACCCCAAAATGATAACCAGTCTAAGGAAGAGATTGGTGAAGAAAGTATAGGGGGGAAGTGTAAATATATAACACCAACGTTCCTACTTACTTTTGAAAATTTTAATTTAACGTACATAACTGTTTGGTGGACTCTGGAGCATCAGTGAATGTTATGCTGCTTTTAGTTTACAAGCAAATAAATGGTCAACCCAAGCCGACTGTAGATCAAGTTGTCCAATTAGATAGGACTACAGTTAAAGTGGTAGGAGAAATGGAGGATTTCCTAATATGTTTGTCAGCAGATGAGAGGGTTTTCCAGTATATATACATTGTGGTAGCAGACATCCCGGACGCCTATGGGCTTGTGTTGAGCCGATACTGGTCGATGAAATTAGATGGTTATTTTTCCTCAGATTGATCACATTTGTGGTTTCCCTACAAAGGTTTCCAGAATCAGATAAAGGTGTTGAGGGAACCTCAGATGAAACACAATGTAACAGAATTGGAGGGGAAGAATGAACCAGTTAAATCTGTTTTGGGGAACTATTTTCTTGAGATTGAGCTGGGAAATTATCAAACTGAAGAAGCCAGTGACACATCAGATACCCAGCCCGATCTCCTTCAGTTTTCGCGAGTTGATAAGATTGATTGTAATATAGTAGAGTTAGTGTCAGATGTAGATAGTAGTTCAAATTCAGTAGGGGTAAAAAAAAATTGGATTCTTTATTTTGATGGTTCCAAAACCCTGGAAGGACCAGGAGCTGGTTGTGTCCTGATGGATCCTGAAAAAAATAGTAAATATTTAATTTCCCGTAGATTAGAATTTGAGTGCACTAATAGTATAGATGAGTACGAAGCACTAGTCCAGGGACTAAAAAAGGAAATGGAATTGAAAGTAAAAAATCTAAAAGTATATGAAGATTATGAAATCATTGTTAAACAAGTCCTAAATAAAATTCATTGCATATCACCACATTTGAAGGCTTATCAAAATGAAGTATGGGATTTACTAAAAAACTTTGATTCATTCAGTATCACTTCAATTCCTAGGTTAAAGAATGCAATAGCTGACCTGTTAGCTACTTCAGATGCAAGGCTGGTAGCCACGAATGACAGATGTTTAATGATAGTACCCACCATTCTGAGGGTGTTTCATGATGATCAACAAATTTTGGAATGTATAACGAATGATGAAACCTTCAAAGGAGCCATAATAGATGATGAAGAACATCAAGCAAACCTCCAGAATGCAAATTTTATTCCTAAAGGGGTTAGAATGTTAGAACAAATGTTCGATCTAGAGACAAAGTTTAGAAGACCAGCAAATTTCAAGAGACATAGTTCGTCTTTGCAATTTGAGCTGATAAATCTAGGGTCAAAGGTTGATCCCAAATATGTGAACCTGGGGAAGTGTTGTTCACTCGGGGAAAGGAGCAAATTCATCAGCTTGTTCAGGCAATACAAAGATGTCTTTGCTTGGACATATGAAGACCTCAAAACTTATGACACCAAAATTATACAAGATGTCATTCCAATCAAAGTTGCAGTCAAGCCTTTCCAGCAGCCTCTGAGGAAGATGCACCCCAAACTAGAACCTCTAATTCAAAGTGAGGTGAAGAAGCTTCTTGAAGCTAAGATCATATTCAAGGTTAGACATTCAGAATGGGTATCAAATTTGGTGTTAGTACAAAAGAAGTCTGGAGAGATCAGAGTTTGTGTTGATTTCAGAAATTTAAACCATGCATCTGATAAAGACAATTACCCTTTCCCACCCATGGAGCAGATATTACAGATGGTCTTGGGCTCTGAGTTGTTTTCTCTGTTAGATGGTTTCTCAGGCTACAATCAAGTGTTAGTAGCGGAAGAAGACATACTAAAGACCACTTTCAGAACCAAGTTGGGGACTTTTGCATATAGAAGAATGCCCTTTGGACTCATTAACACTGGAGCAACTTTCCAAAGGGCTATGGATATAGATTTTTGCAGTTTGATTGGCTAGAGTGTAGTGGTTTATTTGGATGATGTCATGATATTTTCTAAGAAAAGAGAAGAACATGTGTTTCATTTAAAACATATTTTTTGAATGTTGTAGAAAGTATGGCATTTCTTTAAACCCAAAGAAATGCGTGTTCGCTGTTACAGAAGGAAAGCTATTGGGTCATGTAATTTTGAAGAAAGGGATCTTGATAGACCCAGAAAGGATTAAAGCAATAGAACAAATCCCTTTACCCCATAATAAAAAAGGTATGCAGTCTTTTATGGGGACAATAAATTTTGTGTGAAGGTTTGTGCCAGACTTTGCTCAAATAGTCAAACCTTTACAACAAATGGTCAAGCAATGTGTCCAATTCAAGTGGACTGATTTAGAAAAGGGTGCATTTAACAAGATCAAAACATCAATAGCTCATGCACCATCCCTTAAAAGTCCCAACTTTGAAAAAGACTTCATCTTGTACACTTTTACTTCAGATAATTCATTAGCAGAGGTGCTTATGCAAAAATAAGAAGGTGGAGATGAGTACCCCATATTGTTTTTGAGCACTATCCTACAAGGGGATGAATTGAATTACCCCATAGTTGATAAGCAAGTTTATGCATTATTTAAGGTGGTGAAGCAATTCAGATCATATATACTGAAGAACCGTACCAAAGTGATAGTTCCACACTCGACAGTCCGATCTCTTTTCGTACAAAAAGAGTTAGGAGAAAGAAGAGGTAACTCGGTAACAACCTTACAAGAATATGAGTTAGAATTCAAACCAGTGACCACATTCAAAGGGCAAGGGATCTGCAAATTGATGACTAAGAGTCAGGACAATGAAGATGATGTTTGGAAGAATGAAGCTGAGTTACATATGGTTGATGTGTGTCCTTTATTTACAGCTCTAGAATCCTGGTACAGAGACTTGGTTCATTATCTTCAACAACGATAATTGCCTGAACACTGGAATTCCAAGCAAAGGAGAGAATTACACTTAAATTCAGCCTCATATCAGATTATTGATGGAGTTCTATCTAGAAAAAAATATGACGGGGTTTTTCTCAGATGCTTGGAACATGAAGATGCATCTAATATTGTAATGGAGTTACATGATGGCCCTGCTGGAGGTCATTTCTCAGGAGATACTAAAACACATAAGATTTTGAGGGATGGGTATTATTGGCCGACTCTGTTAAAGGATGCTCACGCTTATGTTAGGAAATGTGATACTTGTCAAAGAAGTGGTGGAAGACAAACAAAGGCAATAGGACCATTAAAGCCAGTTCTTATTTCCGATCCATTCGAGCAATGGGGGATTAATATTATCAGAGAAATAAATCAAAATTCTTCATTGCAGCACAAGTACATCCTGACAGCAACAGACTACTTCACAAGATGGGTAGAATCTATCCCGTTGCAAAAAGTGAATGAAGATGTCGTTATGGACTTCTTGCAAGATCATATTATGACCAGGTTTGGGGTTCCAATTTCCTTGGTTTTTTATAATGCTTCTTATTTTTCATCTATTATACTTACTACATTTGCAAATGAGAAAGGGATTAAGTTACATTATTCTGCTAACTACTATCCACAAGGTAATGGTCTAGCAGAATCTACAAATAAAAATCTCATTAGGATTTTAAAGAAAAAGGTCATAGAAAATCAAAGGAGTTGGAACATAGCTATTCCTAATGCACTATGGGCTGATCGAGTCACACCCAAGAATTCCTTGGGTGTGTCACCCTATACTCTAGTCTACGGGAAAGAAGCCATCTTGCCTCCCAATATTTTGTTGCCTTCCTCTCAACTAGCTCAAGCCTCTAGAAGAATTGAAAACGAGGTCCTACAGATCCAAATCAATACTCTGCTAAATATGGAAGAGTCTAGATCCAAGTCGAAAGAGAGGTTTAAGCACAAGCAGGAAATAGTGAAAAGATGGTTCGATAAGCACAAACCCGGAAAGAGGGAATTTGAAGTAGGTGATTTAGTTCTTAAATGGGATCACTCGCATGATACGAAGGGAAAACACACTAAATTTCAGCAATTATGGATATGCCCTTTTCAGATTGCAGAGAAGTTAGGGCCCTCAACCTATAATTTACAAGATTTATAGGGGTGGGAAGAGAACTTGCCAATCAATGGTTTAGTTCTCAAACCATATTTTTCTTAATGTTGTTTAGTTTTCTTTATACATAAATAAATTTTTGTTTTAGTTGTGTTTTCCTTAGTTTAGTTGTGCTTTATTTACACTTTGATTTCTTATAGTCTAATTTCTTGCAGTTTGTGCGGCTTCAATTTATGTCTTCAATGAACTAGCACAACCTTTAGCATTGGAGTTCATTAGAGTTCTAAATACACTAAAAAATATTTTGACTGAAGGAATTCTTACTATTCACACATGTATCATGCTTAAATATCCTATAATATTGGTAGATTATCTGAATAGATTTTGAACACATTGAAGTCATGCTTAATCCCTGTAAAATAACTAAGGTCAGAAAAGTCAAGAATACTATTTTTAGGCTCCATTCACTTCACACTAAAGTCTGTCCTAGGAAGCTAACGACAGAAGACCCATGGAAAGGAAGCAGGGTAAATAGTTGTATGGTATTTAAAGTAATCCCATGCCACAAATGAAATCCAAAAGGACAAAAGATTCAAATCTCCCAAAAAGAAAACATACATCAAAAGACATACTGAATAAAATCAGTTTGGACAAGATTTCTCAAAGGTTCTTCTCTGTTCGTGACCCGAAAGAAAAATATCTCTCACACAAAAGGACACTATGGATGGAAGAACATAAAACAAATTTCAAATGAAGAAAGCAATCCGGGAAGACTCAAAAGGAAAAAAGTCCAAAAAAGCATCAAAAGAATGCAAAGGCATGGGAATGAGGAACAAATGAATATGTTTGTTCACAACCTGTTACAATCCCGTGGTGTCTAAGTTGGAAGTAGTCTGAAGGAAAAAGTAAAATGAACTTCATATTTTGGCCTCAGAAGAGTTATCAAGACTTTGAAAGACTAGTTCCCCTATCCTATTGGACCATAATCAATGTTAAAGTTTATAAATCTTGCATTCTATAAAAATCTGGGCATCTTAAAGAAATCTGATAAAGTTTGTTTAAAAGGATACTTTAAAGCAGTGTTTGTTCAAAAGTTGGTTGTCCAAAGATCTGTGTCTTCCAATTAGTCGCCATTTGTTGCTATTGCAACTATCATCCCAATTTTTTGTTTTACTTTTTAGGCCCCCCTACTCTTTTTAGTTTTTAGAAAAGCTTTGAAAGTATATCTTTACCTCACAAGATTTGTTTCATGACTTAATTTTTTTTTGCAAAATAAGCTTTCTTTTATTTTAACCGATGTATCGGATGCACTCTTGAAGTTCATCCGACGTATCGGAAGCGTAGCGCTATAGCCACCTGATTCTCTGTGTCTTGCGCTTCCAAAAAGTCTTGCAAAAAAATTTCCCGATACATTGGATGTACCTTGGTCTATGGTATCAGAAAAAACTTGTCAATGCTCCCGATTGATTATTCGAAGTCTTTTCGATGCATCAGATCGTTTTGTCGTTTCTTTTTTCGATGTCCACAGGAGATTTTATTGTTCTATCCGTCGTTTTGGCTGTTTGTTTCCAAGTGTTCTGAGAGCCTAGAGATGATTTCCTTGCTGGTGCTTCGGATGCTTAGTCCAAAACATATCTAATGTCTTCCTGGAGGCATTTCTGATGCCGGTGTGGGTGGTAGTTGTTTGTCTTACCGATTGGTCTTTAAAGCCTTTTACCCATATCGACAGATTATTTTTTAACCGCCCGATCGACATCGAGCCCATTCTTTTCTTCCATCCGAAGTGCTCGTATTTTCTCACGTGATTAGTTCCAATATGATTTTGGCACTAACGGGGTTCCCGCTCGAGGCATTTTTATTATGCTCACCCTCGTTTAAACCTATTTAAGCCTGTAAGGGGATTTTCCATGGTTATTGTTTCATGGTATTGTTAGCCATTTGGAGTATGCGAAGCTATCAGTCGACTGAGTAATTTTAGCCAATAAATATCACATTCTTTTCTAGGTCATATCATCAATCCAGGTAGGATCTCACTGATTACTTGTCCTGTTACTTGGTGAGTTTTATGGAACAGCTTGGTAGGGTTTAGGTTTGGTCTCTTTTTTGCGGAGGGTATTTAAATGTTGTGGTTGATATTATTGTGAAGTGCTGCTCTTGTTTGGTTAGCTAGGGCATCCGTTTATTTTACCTACCCCAGTCATTGTTCGTCCATACCCTGCCATGAAAACTTCCCCAACAGTTGTTGGTAGAAGGAGGGCAGTGGGCAGACGAGCGTTTCGCTGTCTGCACCACTCCCTTGTTTCATTAATCAGATTATGGCGAGATTACGGCCATTGACCGGTTGGAATAGGCATTTTTGCATAATTCCACGAGAGGGATTTCCATTTAGGGTGAAAACCCTGGTTATCCATGAGGTTTTTCTTCCCAGGGCATCTCCAAGTTGCTCCTTTCCCGTCGACAGTGTTGACGTCGATATGCCCAGAAAGATGTGTTACCATGGTGAGAACCTAAGGTCCGGTGCAGAAAAGTACCTACCTGTGACCCTTGTCTAGTACGCCCCTAGAGAGTTTTAATCATGTTGTGTGTTTTCCTTTTCAAGAGAGCATTCAGGGTAGACACGGGAATTTAGTCATTATGCATTATGATGATTAGGTAAAGAAATTTCTTGTTAAAATCATTTTTTTTTGTTTAGTGTAGAGTTGATCAAATTGGAGTTATATGATTGGAATAGATTGAATCTAACATGTTGTTGTATGATCAAAACAGTCTCATCATTCATATAGCAACATGACTCAGAAATAGAAGAAGAAGGTGCAAGCTGCGAACGAAGATCCAGAGATAGAGATCATAACCTAAGTTGAAGTTATATATGAAGATACCAAAGCTGTCACTGGCGTCGAACCTGAGGACAAGTGGGGGGAAATATACCGAATGATCACCAATCAAAGCGTCCCAGATGTAGGATTGGAAGACCCATATATGCTAATATAGAGAGGTCAACAATCATGAAGGTTTCCACACGTCCAGAACTTTTTCCATGTACAGAAGTAATAGGCTAGATCCTCCCGAGGGCTGATGTAACAAAAATGATTTTTTGTAATACTGAAGGACAGGGTTATGCTACTTATAGCCCAACTTATGTAGCTATGGCCTATAAGCTACCAACACCCCATACCTATCTAACTAAAGGATGGTTAAAATACCTTAATCTAGATGTTTTGGACAATGTCAAAAGAATGATGGTTCCCGAAAAGAATTTTCGTACAAGGCCATCTAGGGAATATGAAACTGTGAACCTTCGCACTCCCTATATATTGATAGCATTGATGTTGAATAGGATCTTTGGAAGAGCAGATGGAAAGAATTTCAAATTGAGCTAGGTACCCGTAATCTTCTTTGTGGACACTCAAGGCACCATTTTCAACTGGGCCAATATAGTGTCTAACAGTTTGTCCTCATGCATAAGTGCAGCACTGGGAGGAGTCTTGCAAAAGAAATCATAGTTCTATATGAGCTCATTTATGATCGACTGTATTTTTTGCACACAGTCGTTCCCAGCTTTGAAGTGCCAATGGGATAAGGCCAAGTCTCCTATCTATGCTGCATATTAGTTGTTGTGGGAACACAAATATTTCAATCACTATAAGAGTATTTGTGAAGACTTCATAATGCCACTGTACAGATTAATCTTCCTCGCTGAGTGTGATTGCATGTCTTTTGAAACCTTGAAGATTCTGCAGGATAATGGTCACTATTACCTAGCAGAGGAAGGTCTATATCTGAGGATGTTTGGAGGAACAAGGGCCCCTTCTCTTTTTCCAAAATATGCTACAAATTATGTTATTCACAAGGAAGTAGTGAGGAAACTTTACATTTATGGGGTTGGTAATTTCTTGTTTGAAGAAAAGAAGGTTGTATACCCCCCAGTCCCATTTTATATAGGAAGTTATAGGTTCTCCAAAGTGAAGAGTGCACCAGAGTTTATAAAGGTGTTAGAGTACTTCCATTTTGGAGAGATAAGTTTTCATAGGAATTATTATGAGGATAAGGTTGCTAATTATTGTGCTGCAGTAGGAGTACATTTTGAGTACCCCAAATACTAGGATAAAGATGAAGAAATATTCCGAAATGCACACAATATTACAGCTTTGAGGAAGAGATTTAAACAAAAGATAACGACCGTAGGTGGAAAGGGAAAATATATTGAGCAACAGAAGAAAAAAGAGGAGGAGGCTGCTAAGAAAATACGAGAGGAGGCACTCAGACTATCAGAAGAAGCAGAATGATGGTTAGCAGAAGAAGAAGTTGAGAAAATAAGAGCCAAAGAAGAGGCCAAGAAAAGGTTAGCAGAAGAAGAAACTGGGAAAAAGAATCAAGAAGAAGAAGCTCAGAAAAGGCAGGAAGAGTATGAGAGGTTCAGACTGGAAGCAACTGACAAAGAAAGAGAACATGCAGAGAAGGCGGCTGAAGAGCTTCGACAAAAGGAGCAGGAGGAACAAGATCATGCAAATATGGCGAAAACTCAATCTTATGATGATCTGATGGAATCCTTTGTCCCATCTAGCAGTACAGTAGAAGGAAATACAACTCCGAAATTAGGGATTGAACTAATCCCATTTATCCCATCCCAAGAGCAGGAGGTGGCCGATTTAAATACCATTTTTTATGACAAGAATAAGAAAAGAAATGTCATGAGAACTGAGAAGAAAGTGGACACCAGGGAAAAGTAGGGAGTCATTGTGACTGAGAAGACAATTGTTCACGGGACTAACAAATATCCAAGACTTATGGCAAGGGCAGGTGTAGCCTCAGCCCTAGATAATGAAGATAATGCTGATAAAATAATGACTAATTTGGAACAATATCAGAAGAAGATTGCTCAAATGAAGGAAACTCTAAAAAGGGAAAGAGGTGAAGGTCAAAGTCTAAAGAGGAAGCTTGAAGATATGATCAGTAATATTGAGAAGTCAAAAGAGGCATGCCAAACTTTACAATCTTACAAGGATGCTCTAGTATTATCAGTGAACATCATTGAAGGAGAGAAGAAAGACCTTGAGATGTAGGTTATGGAAGCAGTACAAAAAGGAGATACAACGAGCAAAAGAGTAGAGGAGCTGGAAGCTCAAAACATTTTACTTAAAGAACAAGTGAAAGTGGCGAAGGAGAAATAGATGGACATCACCCCATTCCGGAATCTAACCTCGATGCTGCAAAAAGAGATAAATCAGTTTTTGCTGAGCCTTGCAAGGGAGATGTATAGAGTTAAACAAACTGAGGTCAGATTGAAAGAGTTAGAACTCAGTTCATCAGAATTCCAGAGAAGATTATCAGATGTGGTAGATGTTGTAAAAAATCAGTTAGCATGGATAGGAACCCATTCAACCTTTCCAGCTAACATGCCTGAGAAATCTGTAGGAAGTCTTAAGATGGAGATAGCCATACTGAATTTTGGGTGTAGAACAACGGTGAGATTAAACACAACCATTGAGAAAATTATTGAAAAGTGTGCTGAATTTTACAAAGGCATACATCTGGTTCATAATCAGTGCATGATTCTAAGACTCCCTAGATCAAGTTTTCCTAGTCAGGGAAGAACATCTGAAGAACTTGCAAGAGAGGCTGCAAAAAGGAGAAGAAAGCATATCCAGGCTCGAAGCTATTAGTGAGGAAGACATCAAGATTTGGATTATACAAGCATCAGGTCACAAACTCTTGTTGGAAGAATATTTGAGTCAGAGTACACCAAGGTGAAGGAAATCGAGTCTTAGCTGTCAAAGCATGAGGTGGCAGTTCGTGTATTGGGACATGCAGAATACCAGGTCATCAGTGAGCAAGCACAAGCTTGGGGCATTTTTTGCAAGACACCAATTGGGCCCACTTAGTTTTTTCTTATTCACAAACTAAGGATTATTTAATATTTTGTATTTTTTCCTTTCTAAGTGCATGCACTAGAGGACGGAATTTTGTAAAGGAAGAGTCGAGGAAGCCCAAAAGGTTGGAGGCCAACTCAAGAGTCATTTTGTTTTTTGTATAAGTAGAGGTGAAGTAGATGTTAGTAGGGACTTTTCCATGCTATATTTTGGTGAAGTTTATTGTAAGAAGAACTACTTCCTTTTATAATAAAGAAATCCATATTTTCTGCTGGAGAAGGAGCTGTGAAGTTTCAAATGCATGCTGTAGATCGGTTGAATGTCAAATTATTTATGTTTCAACTTATTCTATGAACTATGAGATCGTTCTGACTTATGAATTACTTCCATGTTATGAATGATTTCCTGTTATTTATGAAACTTATGCAGTGTATTGAGTAATGAATGTTTTAACTAACAATGAGCTATCTATCTGTTATCTTCCCACGTGTATTCATGTATTCTGAATCATGAAAAACTATCTGTAATATTCTTTATGCATGTTTTACAGTACATTACTCATCATTAATTATAATCATACTCCCTAGGGATAGGTTATATAGAATTAGCTAGCTTAGCATAGTTGTTATTTGTTTATGATTTAGAAGCAAAAGGGGTAATAAGACGAGAGGTAAGAACCTGCGCATCATGTTGTGAACTGTTTGTTGTCTCTATCGATTGCACTTAGATTAGGCACTTACATATCATATATAAAATAAAACAAAAAATACACTTAAACGATGAACTGAGCCGCAACTGGTAAAGCAAGCTTAAACCGTTACTTAACCTACGGTAGCCAGACTGTGAACCAGACGGATTCCCCATATCAAACAATAATGAGCTAATTGGGAACATTTATTAGAGAGAATCCCTACTGTTGTTACCTGGGATTTTCCAGGCCTCAATAGTACCTTAGGCTATTATGGTCAATTTTGACCACAAATTTGTTTCCCACCAAGTTTTATAGCCTAAAATGGCACATCTCTTCCTGTGACCACTTTCCCATGTTTTCGTCGCATGTTGACACTTCCATGACGACACTTCATGAAAGAAACTGAAAAATCACCTTGATTGGAGGAGCCATATATACACTTTTGTAACTCTGTTAGACCTCTTCTATGGACCATTGGAAAGGTATCTGAGTAAGGAAAAAAGTTTGTGGAAGAAACCAAACACTAACAATGCATGGAAGTACCCTAAAAATGAGTTGTTTTGACCCATTCGTGACTTTGGTTAAGCGAACCCACAAATTTACCTTGCACTTGCGACTCTACTTTATTAAATCCATGAATTTCACCTGAAGTGGCCAAAAAATATAAGATTATCATAATTCTTGAAATTAGGGGTATTTTGGGTGGTTTTGGAACTAATCCTAAAGTTGTAACTTATCCCTATTCGACCCCTACCCTACAAGAAAGTATATAAGAGAGGGAGAAAAGTCTATGGAGAGGAATTGAACCTTTGCCTTGTTATGCTTGTGGAATTGGGATTCTCATCCCCCTTATCTTTTCTCTAGAACACCATCTCCATGTGTTGCATAGCTTGGAGGCTAAGATCCTTGGAGAAGAGAAACAGGAGAACCATATCAAGGTTTCGTGAGGTGCTTAGCAAGAGGAGAAGGTGAACTCTATACTTCTTCCACTTGAGTAATAAATATGCGATGTCCTTCTTCTTCCCAAATCATTGTTCAATGTGTGTTGAATATCTGTTATGATTATATGATGATGCTTATCAAATTAGGTTTTCATGTTTTACTAAACATAACCTCCTTTAATATAGTCAATTTGGTTTGAGGAAGGTTAAACTTGTTTTGCATGTCTCTTGGAGCAAGAGGAGCAAGAGGAAGGGACAAAGAAAGCTTGGACCAGCCTTTAGTGAACCGGGTATGGAGGTTACTTATATCTGAAGATTGTTTATATTTGCTTGTTAAACATCATACATCTATCTTTCAACCCTAGTATATTGGTGGCCTCTTAAACCCCAACCATAGGAACACTTTCGTCTACAATAGAAATGGCAACTCCATTGGGGAAGCCTTGTTTGTTTTGGGTTTATTTGTATTTATTTCAATGTTTATTAAGGTTTCAGGTCCTTCTTACAACTTAGGATCAACCTTTAAGTCTGATTGGACACCTCCCCTGCATGTTTGGGGTAGTTTTTGACCTTTTTTTAGCATTTTGCCACCCATTCGCAACTTATGCACTAAATAGTTGTGAGTTCTGAGTGCATTTGTGACCTTGACTTCATGCAACCTATGTTTCATTCATGACCTGCCTTAAAGCAACTTGCGAATGCCCCTGTAAGTGCCCTTTTTCATCAATGTTTTGGTTTTTGGGTGTTTGAAGGTTGTCTGAGGGGTCTTCAAGGGTCCTCTGTCTGCACATAATCCCAAGGGAGTAGTGTCACCTATTTGGGATGATTTTTTTCTAGGTTGTAAGTCCTTTTAAAGTCTTTAATCTTGTTTTGTTTCTCCCCCCCAACCTCCTTCTTTGGCTTGACCTTGTTGGGCAAGGTTCTCAGCAACCTCTGTTTGCAAGTCTAGACTAAAACTTGGAGCTTCTTGACCCTTGTTTGTTTCAGTCTCTTCATGCCAAAGTGGTTGGCTTGATTTCCTTTGCAAGTATTCCTTCCTAATGAGGTTAATTCTGACTTTAGGGCATCCTAGGGTTTGTTAGTGGGGTATAGAGAACCAATCTATTTTCTTTTCTTACATTACTTTACGTGCATTCGTTGATAGGATGTTTTTCTTTTCAATTCATAAAATAAAAAGTAAAAAGAACATATAGTTTCTTTATGTGTATGTAGATTAGGGTTTAGTCTTAAATGCATCACATCTTTTTGTTTATTGGAAAAGTAAAAAGAAGTTTTTCTTTTGTGGCTTTCAATTTTCAGTTTGAAAAAGAAGGAGAAGTAGGAGTTTGCTTTTGCATTTCAATTTATCTTTTGTTTATTCATCTTGTTTCTACTGTTGAGTAAAACACCATTGGTTTCACCTCCGCCACCCTTTGAGTAATCAACAGTCCTTTAAAAAGAACGTTTAATATCTAGAACATATTAGTAACTATTTCTTTCTAGGGACGACACACACTAGTCTGGGCTAGTGTGTTGGGTTAGGGATATCTCAACATCCCAAAACTTTAAACTCAAACATAGTGGCATGCCTTTAGGAAATCCAAATTTGCAAAGAAAGATACCGGAAATATCCTCTAACATGGGAGTCAAGCACGAGGTCATGTGATACTGAGTTGTGGAAATAACGCTCCTCTACTCAGTAGAGCATGCACCAGAGCTATTGCATGTTTGGGGTCTCACCTAATACCTCCTCCCAACCCCATGTGGTGCCTAGTACTACTTGAGTTTCGAGCTTAGCTACCCTTCCCATGTGCATCGACTAGACTGACGACTGTTTCGTCAACCTTTCTTCCTATTTTTGGTTTCCTTATCATCTTGACATATAGGACTCTACATGGGTGACAGTGGAAGGCTATTTCCACTGTACCCAGGGAAGACGTGGGAGGAAATCCCATGCAACTCTTTGGAAAAGTGTTTTCAATCAAACACTTTCCCTAAAGTGATTGTATCGGGACCCCGAGTAACTGTCCTTCTTCCTTCATTGGTTAGTTCTAGGCCCTCATCATCCCAGACTATCCTTTGGAAGGCATCCTTGTGTGAATGGTCTTGATACTTAGGAATTTTTTCTAGTGCTGTGCTCTTTGTGTTGTTGGTTACCGATTGACTTTATGCTTTTATTACTTGTTAAATTCAGAAACTATGGCTAACACCCCTACGGACACTAACTAAGAGACCCCCTTTCCTAAGGCTTCTTGTTCTTTTCCTTTCATTGGGAATGTTGGTGTTCCTTTGACGGCCACCTTGAATCTACCTGGATTCACCCTAGGGCTACCGATTTGTTTTTTTTCCACTCCAACTCGCTTGAATGCTCCTGATGCTTCTCAAGCAAGCACTTTATATCAAGGGCATCAAAATCATGTCTCACCTTCACCTGTAGCAACCTCTCCTCCTCCTTCTACCTTATGCAGTGAAATTTCTAATACTAGTAATCGGTAGACTAAAAGGAATAGAATAAGGAAGAATAGGAAGAACACTCGAAAGAAAGGGTGCACCCATTCAACCTTTGCAAGTCAATTTGAACCTAACCACCCAGTCTCTGGAAGTCATGCTGGGGGCACCTATCCAACCGTTGTAGTTCATGTTGGACCCAAGCACTCAACCTCTACTAGTCAAGTTGACCTTCACCACTCAGCCTCTACAAGTCATGCTAGTGGAACCCTTCCAACCTCTGTAAGTCATGTTGGACCCAGTCACTTAGCCTCCGCAGTTCATGCTGGGGTCATCCCTCCAACCTCTACAGGTCATGTTGGACCCTAGAACTCAACCTCTGCAAGTCAAGTTGATCCTCACCACCTAGCCTCTAGAAGTCATGATGGGGGCACACACTCAACCTATGCTAGTCAAGTTGACCTTAATCACCCAACCTCTGGAGGTCATACTAGGGACAAATAACCAACCTCTGCTAGTCATGCTAGACACAACCACCTAGCCTCTAGAGGTCATGCTGGGGGCAAGCAGTCAACCAATGCAAGTCATATTGACACTGTTAAGAAAATTAAACATTCAAAACACAAGTTGAAGTTCCATTGTAGGATTTGTGAGGGAGACCACCTTACCCATCAGTGCCCTGCCATTTGTAGAGGTACGAAGAGTATGATTCCAAGTACATCCTGTTCCTAAATATCTTGAAGTTTCTCAACAAATTATTCAACCTTCGGTTGATCAAGTGGTTGAACCAGTGTTATCTTTGGTCAATCCCACTCTCTCGTCGAAGAGTGACCTTTACTAAGTGATTGAGCCAATGCAATCTTTGGCCAATCTCACTCTCCCGTCAGAGAGTGACCTTCATCAAGTGGTTGAATCAAAGCCTTCTTCGATCAATCCCACTCTTGCTTCGTAAAGTGAAGTGTCTACTAGTCATATATTCTTCACTTTTAGTTTAGAACCTTCTAGACAAGGGGGAACTGACCTCGCTTCTAATGAACCCCCACCAATCTCTCGGATTGCTTCCTTTGATTGGGACATCCTAGCTGAGTCATGCCTTCCTTTTGATGCACCTTTCCATATAAAGGTCAAAGTTGGACATTACACGATTGCTCATTGTGTTGTTGATGAAGCGACCTAATTTACTATTTTATTTACACGTGCTTGGCGAGGCATGGGATATCCCAGCCTTATGTCGACTAATAGTTAGTTATTGGATTTTGATGGAAGAACAAGTACAACTTTGGGAATTATTACTCAAACATTTGTTACTTTGGGCAGAAATATTGTCTTAGTTGATTTCATGGTGATAAAGGACCCCTTGGACTTCAATATGCTCCTTGGGCGTGATTATGTTTATGCTATGCAAGTTGTGGTGTCAACGCTCTTTCATGTGATGTACTTTACTCATAACAAAGACATTGTCACTATCGATTAGTTGGATTTTTTTCATCCCTCTCCTGACCCAACTAGAGAACAAGTATTTTCTTTATTAATTCCTAGTGTCTCGGTAGACACTACCGTACCAGATGTGAGCTATGTGGCCTCATATCCCTTGTGTTCAATTGCTACTGAGAATAATCCTCCGTGTTCATGCTTACCTTCTCGGGACTCGGTCCCAACAATGAACCAGGTGATCTATCCTACATGGACTATGGAGCCCGATCTCCACTTTGTTGATCCATTTGAAAGTTTAGACATGTATTCTATCTGGGATGATCTACTTCCTTCTGATGAATCTTCCTAGAGTCTTTGATATAGTCTGACCTTCTTATGGATGTTGGTTCAGTTGTTACTGAGTCTAGCCATGATTTCTTAGTAATCCTGATATTTTGATTGATCGATCTTCTTATGTTTGTCTTGTTGAGTCTTTGGACTCTACCTTTTCTCAGCAAGTCAGTGATCCTAATGAGTTTGATTTTTCTTATATTTTTCAACTCTTATGATACTAAGTTTATTCCTGCAGACTCTATTTGCCTTGTTGATTTTTAACTTTCTTATGAGGTTTATCTTATTGATTATAAACCCTCGGGCCTTGGCACTATAGATGTTTTTTCGATCGATTCTTCCTTGACTACACCTTCTGTAGAAGATAGCAAAGTTGCATATGTTTCTTCCAAAGAGACCTGCATCGAATATTTTCTTCTGAATATGATCCTGATGTTGTTGTTTCTTAGAGATGGGATTTGTAGTTGGATTCACAACAGTTTATTGGCCTTTCCTTGTTGTTCAAGTTGTAATTGCATTTGCATATACCCTTATTGCACTTATGATCCTGATGTCTGCTTCCATGCTTTTATCTCATTGTATAAGCCCTCATCTCTGATCTCGTCATTGCTCAACTTTGTACCATTTTTCCCTTACAACTCGATACCCTTCACCTTGAGGAGAAGCTCCCCGAGTGTCTTTATCTTCCTCATGTTCCTTGCACTATGCGTAGGTTTGTTCCTTGTGCATGGAACTAGTTTCGCTTGCCTCTGACACTAGTCTCCTTTCATTTATAGCATTCTTTCTGCTCTTCTTCGAGCTCGTTAAAAATAGTAAGGAAGTCACGAGTTGAATTTTCTAGGCTCATTAAAACTTTACGGAAAGATATGGGGTTATCTTCAAGCCCTGGTCTGAATCCTTAAATGTGACTAGATCGCTGAGTTCGCTTGTCCCTTCAAACTCGTTAAAGGATGTGAAGGAAAATCCACATAGGTATAAGTTTACCCCTTTTTCAGCCATGTGGATTACTTAGGAAATATGAATACTCTATTTTCTTTGAAATTTAGAAGAGTGTCTTCAAGTATAGATCTATCTCTTTTCTGAGCCTGGAGGACTAAACTTACGGAAAAGTAACCCCTGGTCGAGATTACTTTTCTATTTTTTGTGCTTTGGACCTAAACATGAAAAAAATTCAGAGCATTCTTTATGTCATTTGTCATGCTCACTAAAACCCTAATACAAAATCATCGAGTTTACTATTGTCTGTACCATTCTCGAAAATAAATGGAATTTTCTGAGTGATCTTTCTTTTCTTCACACTCGTTAAAACTAAATCGCTTCTGCTTTCTTTTGAAGGAGCGTTGGTCTGGTGATAGTTTACCCCTTTTTTGGACCTTGCCGACTAACTACGAAAAAGGCATACCTTAGTTCGCCTAAGATAAGAGAGTTCTCCTCTGGATTATTTTATACGTTTCCAGACTTAGGAGACTAAACTTACGAAAAAATCCCCCCCTAGAGTCTTATTTGGAGTTTTCAGACTCTCAAAAATATGAAAACACCATCAAGCATCCACTAATTCAGGCTTGTAAAATCCACCAATCAGTGTTTTATCAAGCATTCTTATGTCTCTTCTTCGAGCTTGCCAACAATGAAGAAGGTCACAAGTTTGCTTTCTTAGGCTCATTAAACATTTACAAGAAAGAAGGGAAAGGGAAGTTCATTCACATGTCTTTTACATCATGACCGCAAGTCTTGTATCCTTGAACAAAGCACAAGTTTTGAGTCTATCAAAAGTTGGGTCCTATTTTTTTGACCTTATCCCAATTCATAGTTTTTACTCCTCCAGTTGGCTTCTTTTCTAATTATATGGGGAATATGCTAATGTCTCCTACATTGCAAATTTGCATCATTGGTCCCTTTGTGTCAAAAGCTACCTAAGTCACTTTTGTGTCATGCTCATTGTTCAAGGATAAACCTTTGTCGACCATTCTACAGTTACCTTGACCTTTTGTCTCATCCATTCCCTAGTATCTGTTCATTACATCCAGTCTTCGATGATCCTTGCTCCAATAGTGTGCTCTAGTTACAGATCCAAGCAGTCTCTGACTTACCTCATGTTGGATAATGGAGGATGCTTTAATTCCTTCCTTCCAACGTATCTCTTCCTATCCACTTCAACACATATTTCTCTGGGAATGAGATTTAGAGTTTATGAAAGTACCTGGGGATTGCAATCATCAGTGGAAATTTCCCTTGCTATTGGGTAGTGGGAATACCTTAATATCTACTACTTGAAGGATTATTCAGGTGTTTGACTTCAAGACCTTGTATTCACACTTGTTAGAATGTACTAGGTACCTTGGGGACCATTTTCATTAATGGTGGTTTCCCTCACGTTTGTTAGCAGTCCTCATCAATGACCGATAATCAAATAGTTTCCTCCATGTTTGACTTCAACTCCTTTATTCGCATGTTTAGGGTTTGTACCTTTGGGTGGTTTGGATTGAGGACCTTGGGCTGACAATATCATCATCATATTTTTCTATTGCCCGAGTTTCACAAGACATTTTCCACACTCCATATGAAATTTGATGAGACATAGATCTACCTTGTATTCTTGTGGCTATGATCGATTATTGAGCATGGATCCACCTTGCTCATTTGTGGCCATGAATCCTTTAGATTTTATATGGCGCCTTTCTGCATATTATGCAACCATGATAGTTACATCAGTTGTACACATGTTGGATCTACTTATATCTTTATGGATATTATTTGTATATGGACATGTATGTCCCAGAGATTAGTTTTGTCTAACATTTATCTCTCTTTCAGGTGCCTCTATTCGAGCCTATAATCTTGGTTTCTTCGTCTCTTCGACTCTATGACTCAGTTGTTTCTTTTTTATAATGTATTTCAGCTATCATCTTTCCCTATAAACTCATACATTAGGGGGAATATGTTATATCCTAAAATGACACATCTCTGTCTATGGGCACTTTCCCATGTTTTCGTTGCATGTCGACACTTCCATGATGACACTTCATGAAAGTCACTGAAAAAACACCTTGATTGGAGGAGCCATATATATACTTTTGTAACTTTGTTTGACCTCTTCTCTATACTGATGGAAAGGTACCTGAGTAAGGATAAACTTTCCAGAAGACACCAAACCCTGAAAATTCATGGAAGTACCCTAAAATTGAGCTTTTTTGACCAATTTGTAACTTTTCTTAAGCAAACTTGCGAATTTACATTGCACTCGCAACTTTGCTTCATTAAAACCGTGAATTTATCTTGAAGTGGCCAAACAAATATAAAATTATCATAATTCTCAAAATTAGGGTTGGTTTGTGTGGTTTTGGAATTGATCCCGCAGTTGTAACTGATCCCTATTCGACCCCTACTCTTCAAGAAAGTATAGAAGAGAGGGAGAGAGGTTTATGGAGAGGAATTGAACCTTTGCATTGTTATGATGGTGGAATTGGGATTCTCATCCCCCCTATATTTTCCTTATATTGTCATATCCTTGTGTTGCAGATCTTGGAGGTTGAGATCCTTGGAGAAGAGAAACAAGAGAACTATATCAAGGTTTCGTGAGGTGCCTAGAAAGATGAGAAGGTGAACTCTGTACTTCTTCCACTTAAGTAATAAAGATGTGATTTCCTTCTTCCCAAATCATTGTTCAACGTGTGTTGAATCTCTGTTATGATTATATGATGATGCTTATAATATTAGGGTTTCATATTTTACTAAACATAATCTCCTTTCATATAGTCAATTTGGTTTGAGGAAGGTTAAACTTGTTTTGCAGGTCTTTTGGATCAAGAGGAGCAAGAGGAAGGGCTAGAGAAAGCTTAGACCAACCTTCAGTGAATCAAGTATGGACCTTACTTACCTCTTATTTTTTCTTATATTTTCTTATTGAACATCATACATTTGTCTTTCAACCCTAGTATGTTGGTGGCCTCTTAACCCCCAGCCATAAGAACACTTTCCTCTACAATACCAAGTATTGCCTAAACTTTATCAAATCATGCATGATGGATAACATTTATTTATCATAAATAGAGTAAATCTTCTTATCTATATTTAGATTCCTACTGTCGAAATCTATTGGGTGTTGTCCTTGCTTTAGGACTGCTCTAATGCATTCTCCTGATGCATCACATTCCAAGACAAATGGTTCAGAAAGACCAGGAAAAGCTAGAATAACACAATTGCTTATTACCTCTTTCATTCTTTGGAAATATTTTTCAGCCACTTCATTCCATTGTAAAGCATCTTTCTTTGTCAAATCAGTGAGAGGTGAAGTGATTTGGGAGAACCCCTTCACAAACTTCCTATAGTAGGTACAAATTCCATTGAATCATCTTAATTCAGTAAGATTTTTGGGACGAGGCCATTCTATAATGGATTTTATTTTTTCCATATTCACCTTCACACCATCTTTACCAATGATGTGTCCAATATACAAGAGTTATGTCAAATCAAACTCACATTTTGACATATTATCAAACAAAGTTTGATCATGCAAAATTTTTAATACCACTTCTAGATGATGCAAATGTTCCTTCCATGTTTTACTATAAATGAGAATGTCATAAAAAAAACTAGTACATACTTATGAAGTTGCTTATGGAAGATATTTTTCATGCATGATTGGAATGTGGTAGCAGCATTTGTCAAACCAAAGGGCATGGCAACAAACTCAAAGTGACCATAGTGGCATCTAAAAGAATTCATTGGTATGTCTTCTTCCCTCATTCAAATTTGATGATAACTAGATATAAGGTCAATCTTTGAGAAGAACTTGTCTCCATGGATTTCATCCTTGAGATCATCAATCCTTGGGATGGGATATCTATTCTTTACTATCTTCTTATTGAAAGCTCTAAATTCAATTCACATCCTCAAAGTTCCATCCTTTTTCTTTACCATAACAATTGAAGAAGCATATGGGCTTGAACAAGGCCTTATGAAACCCAAATCCAAAATTTCTTTAATTTCCTCCTCAATATCATCTTGAATCCTTTTAGGGTGCCTATAGAGATGCATTTTGATAGGTTGCGCTCCTCTCTCTAACTCAATGATATGCTCCACCCCTCTGTATGGTGTTCTTCCCGGGGGAAGGTCTCCAAAAACCCTCTCATACTTACTCAATAACTGCTCTATATCCTTAGGATGCTTGGAAACCTTCAAGTGAGTTTTATAATATGTAATTAAACATTCAAAAGACTATTCTATGTCTCCATCCCTCAATATAGACCTCATACTATGAGAGGACACCACTTGATTTGGGTAAGTGTGTTTTCCCCTCAACATGATGGGTTTCCCTTCCGAATTTTTGAACCTCATTTCAGGGACTTGATAGTTCATTGTACACCCTAAATAATACAACCATTGGACTCCCAAAACCACATTTTTATCAGCCACATTCACTACATAGAAACTGTCAGTGATAGTATGATTTCCTATAGTAACTTGAAGCTTTGGAATCCACCTAGTGCAGTTCATAGAATTGTTACCTAGAATGATGATTATGAAACCATTGAAAGTTTTAGCTTCTAACTTTATACTCTCCACCAAGGCTGCATCTATGAAGTTATGAGTGGCTCCTCCATCCACTATAACTGTGACCTTTTGGCCTTGTATGTTACCATGGAGCCTTAGGGTGTGGAATCTAGGTACACCTGAGAGTATTGCAATATTTCCTCTCTCAGGAGTGGGTTGTTCTTTTTATGTTGTTTCATACCCCTATTCTTGGGCTGCAAGTTGTGCTTCTTCCTCCTCCCGCTCTTCCTCATCTTTTGATAAAACTTCAATGTAGTGTGCCTTCCATTTTGCACACTTATGTCTCGAAACCCAAGGTTGTTGGCATGTGAAACAAAGCTTCTTTCTTCTAAGTTCTTCTTTGCTTGGCCCTCCTTTATTTTCTTTGGAAAAGGAGCTCTTTTGCCATGGTTTCTTAGCTTCCTTGAATTTGGAAGGGAAATTAGGCTTAGGGGGGTATTTGGTTCTTGGCAACACATTCTGCAAATCTCTTGTCAAATTCATGGAATCCTTCAATGTAGATGGCTTGTGGGATTTCACGGGCCCTCTCAAAGGTTCTATCAATCCTTCAGTAAATAGTAAAACCAACCTATCCATATATACATCATAAACCATTACTAAAATCTTTTCAAATTCTAACATATATGATTCCAGAGTTCCAACTTGCTTCAATTGTGCTAGTTCTTTGAAAGGAAATTCGAGGTCTTTCCTCTCAAATCTCTCCATTAATGAATTGAAGAAACAATCATAGGATAAAATATGATCATGTCCCAAGTTTCTAAGACCATGGAACCACCAACCACTAGATTCCCCTTCAAGATGCAAAATAGCCATTTTCAACGCCTCTTCTTCAACCATAGGATTTAACTGAAAATAGACACTTAATTTTTGCAATCAAGCACTAGCATACATTTGGGAAGAACCATAGAAGGAAGGAATCGTTACTTTTCCCGTGGTATACTTTAATTCCTGATTAAGAGGTGGTGCCCTATTCCCACTTCCTATTTTCTTAAACTGAAGAGAGGTCGTAATGAACTAATTGAAATGTAGGACTTTTCTACATTCATCACTTAGTTGCTACGAAACATTTGTTGTTTCCCTCACATCATAAGTAGTGTAAGGGCCCTCTTTGGAATCTAAAAACTTAGGTATTGCAGGTCTAGTCTAATTCTTGAATTCATGGGGTCGGTTATGAGATCCAAACTTTGAAAAAATGGCTTCCCCATTGGTCTTGTTCTCAACATGAGGTGAACTACTACTACTCCCGGGTGTTGACTTGCCCCCAAGTTTGCTAGAAGACAATTAGAACCCTTGCATAAAATATTTGGTCATACCTTCAATATTTGACTTAATGAATGTTTTAAGGTCCTCATTATCCCCCGTATCATCCATATCTCCGAGTCCTAGTTTTTCCTTAATCTCCTTGTAAAAAGAACTAACTTACCCACTTCCTTCTCTTCCATTGTTAATGTATTCAGTATCAGTGTATAATGGAGGGAGGTAATCATTAGGAAACATAAATAAATAACTCCAACAAGTGATAATATCATTCTCTAATACCACTATAATGACCCAATTCAAAAATTCCAAACAAAGGCAGAATTTGGGGAAAATTATCTTGACTATTCTTGACTCTAGGGGCTTCGAATGGCACAAGAGGGTCTCAAATTTGGTATGGACTGATATGGTGAGTCTTAGTACCACTCAATGTAATATATGATAACTTTATAACATGTTATATACATCTACAACGTGATTTGGGGACATTGAAAAAAATGGTGAAATTACTAGTAAATTGTGGTGCAATTCCCCCTAGGGTGTGAATAGAAATGGCTCTTCAAATCCTATGCGACCCTCACAAATGATAAAAAAAAGTATGGGGAATGATATTATAATTCATTTATTGTCATTTTGTGTGGTTATTATTTCTAAAACAGAGATGTAAAGCTTCATATTTGAATGCATATATTCAGTGATATTTGCTTAAGGGAAATGACATGTAAAAGCTTAACTTTGACTCATAAATTGTATATGAAATGGTTCAGAACAGAGAATAAGGAATTTATACAATTAAAATAATATCAATATCTCACCCAAAACCATATAACATTAGCGCAATACTCAACAAAAATCAGATATACAACTCCATTGAAATGGGAAACCAACACATGGAAACTAGTCACACCATAGCTTGGAAATGTGGACATTTTGCATATGAATTTCTAATAATTTCGAATTACAGAGAGGATGGGAAACATATTACCAATACATAAATCATTCACCCATTCTTGGGCATCAATTGGACTCAATAATGCGCAACACCATTCACATAAGTGCTCCATCATAGAGAAGCATGGGAATATTGAAGTAGGGATCAAGAGAATGGGAGGAAATATGTGTCACGAACTGTAGCAGCCTCCTGTATGCAATAAAAAAAATCCATTAAGACCCAAATGAGAGGTCAGGGTCTCATCTCCAACAACCAATTTGTATGACAATCCAACTCTCTCGAAATTGGCTCACTAGCAGGGCAAGCATGCACTCACCGTGCAATGGACAAGCTAGTCCTTTCCAATATGACAAAGGCAAATTATCAAATGATAAAAATCCATTCTAATTCCTCATGAAATATTTTTATAACCCTCCTAAGGTCCTCCAAGGTCGAATTCCCTCTCATAGGATTCCTCCAACTCATCCTTGATGTTTAGTAACCTCTATGACACTTGTCCTTTTCCTCATCCCTTCATCTTCCTCCAAATTTGAATTGTTGCTACCAAACACCAAGTGCACCCTATTGGAGGATATTTTTATCCCTGACATGTCATATTTTCATAGGTCTACAATCAGGTCTTATTTTTCATAGAATATTCCATCATTGTTGCCATAAAGCGCAAGGAATCTCTCTCCAAGTGGCATCTAGTTTCTTCCTATTCTCTTCCTCTTCCATGGGGAGTTACTCCTCTTCACCTAATAGAATATTTGGGCTCATAGAATGTTAATTTACACCTATTAACCTTCCAAGAATATTCCATTACTCATAATTTCAAATTTATGGTTAAGTCATGACATGTGTAAGGAATAATCTAGCCACCCAAGGTCTCCTTGAACCTCCTAATGTCTCCATGAAGCAACACCACTTTATTTTCTCCATATTTATTATTTGTACGGCCCAATTTAATGTGTGAATGAAAAAATAAAGTTCTATTGGGTATCAAAGCTCCCTTATCACAAGATTTAATTCCTTCTCCCCAACATAGGGAACTAATAGGTGGGTGAAACATTACTAACTAGTAGTTTCATTGGGATGGGGACATGACATCTAAGCCTTTTTCTTAGTTTTCTTTTCCTAACATTGTATTGGAAGGTGGATAATTCCTTTGGAGGGATCAAAGATATCACATTTAGATCCATTTTATTTCTATATTCTAACACTTCCTTGCAAGTCTTAAATGGTAAACAAATAGTCCAAGAGGCAGCCAAGACTGATCACCATCAAACTCCCAATGGGCCAACCAAACTAATGTTTTTTCTCACTGCTTAAATTCTCATTCTAATTTGTAGTCCTAATTGTTGGCCATAAATACCAACAATAGGAATTTTAAGGTCTATCAATCCTATTGCAACACATAAGGTAGGGTGGTGGTATCAAATCCTCCCTACCCCACTCTCGGTGTCATATTTCATGTGTGATTTTTGTTTTTGTTTTTCTAGCTTAGCATAGTTAGTTTTTTCTATTTTTTAAGTAGTAATTAGACACCATTTCATTTCAGTTGGAAGTCATTTAGATGAATTCTATGTTTTAACGCTTAATCATACATGCATAATTGAAATTTATCACTTAATTTAAATTAAAATCAATCCTAATCTTTATAATTAATTCCAAAATTAATTAAAACCAACCTCCCTAATAGATGAAATGCTGATTTATATCTTCCATAGGTATGTCACTCATGGGAAAATTCTACAATGAATGGGAACCAACTAGGTAGTGATCGTGGGGACCTGTTAGGATACACCCTCGATTGGTGTCAGCAATTGACAATCCCCCAGGACTCCGATCTAGTCCCTTTCTTATGTGAAACCACACTTAACAATATGAACTTGTTTCCACATACCTTGAGTATATTGGAAGCCCCATTCCCTTAAAAAATTCAACTTGTAACAAATAGTCGATCCATGCGCCGAGCAAGTACACAATTCGATGCACCTCCATTTAACAAGTAAAGTCGATCATTGCCTTGGTGAGTTCACAATTCGGATTTGCTTCTGCTTTCTAGTTAGATAACATTTCTTTATTGTCGGTAAAGTATTATTTTAGAGTAACTTGCAACCTTTTGTGACTCCATTGTTGCATCATTTTAAGGCACTGATCTTTATTCATGTTGAATATTTGAAATTTCTTGGTAAGTTATTTTGATAGATTTGATTTCCTAGTGTAACTTGTTAACTCCTAAGTCACCTTTTCCAATGTGACCAACCCAGATTTTCGTAGGGTATACCTCCCTTGGATTTTGTTTAGGAGTTCTCCTAAATAGAAGGATTTGAGTGTTGTGGTGACAGTTGGCACCCGAATCATTGAATTTCCCCCATGGCCACTCTCAATGGGTTGAGGTTTTTCTCACGTTCATGTGCAAATTAAGTTGACAACATGGCCTAGAAATTCCATAGGTGGATACTACTTCCTACAATTGGATATAAAGTATTTAGAGAGGAAGAGGAGCACTATGAATTCATATGGTGGTTCTTTTCCCTATGGAAATATAAATTCCCACTAAATTTTAGTATTTTTATTTGGTTGGCTCTATCTAATAAGGACCCAATGTGGGATACTATGCTTACCAAATTTTGGTATGGTCCTAGGAAATGTTCGCTTTGCAATTCTAATGGTGAGAATGTTGGACATATTTTTATATTTTGTGATTATATCAGGAAGTTGTGGGACTATGCCTCGTAGGTTTGCAAGATCTAGTTTGTATGGGATTGTTTGGATATGGACAGTGCATTGGAGACTTGGTCCAATAACCAATATTCCAAATAATATTTGGTCATTCCTATCATTTTTATGTGGGGAGTATGGTTATCCGGGAATAAAGTTATTTTTCAAGATATAAGTATCCCTCCCTCAAACTCAACTACAAATAGTTTGGCTATCTTGATTAATTTTCCACAGGAAAATGATAATTAGAAGGATAGGAGGACAAATGTGGAGACATTGGATAGAACAAGTGACCGACTATACTTCGATGTGGCCTCTCAAGGAAATACTACTTACAGAGGGGAAGGAGGAATTCTATACATCAATGATACATAGTGGATAAAGTTTGCAGTATGCCTCAGTGACAGTATCAACAACAGAGTTGAGCTCATGGCAGTCAACATATCCTTGGGATTGGAAATTATGATGAATATTCAAAGACTACATTTTTTTGGTGACTCCAAGTTAGTTATTGATTGGTTGAGAATGAGGAGGCCCCCGAGGAATATTTTACTTGTTCCCATTTATGAAGAGATTCTTAAGATGCTTGATCTATTCCAAGACATAAAATTTAAACATATCTATAAGGAAAGAAACGAAATGGAAGATCAACTATCTAAGACAGGTTTATAGGTGGGAGTGGGAATGTGACCCAAATGGGTGATGCAGAATGATGCATTGAAAGAGTTGGATCTCGAACCACATCCAGGATAATGAACTGGTTCAAAAGAGAAGGGGGTATTGGTAAAGAGATCTATACATGAGTCTGGTTTATTTTACCTGTTATACTTTGATCTTTTGGAATTTATGGGATGGTGTATTCTAATTTTCATATGTATGATTTATTGCACCATTTCAGCTTATATAAAAACTCTATATGACACAATATGTATTTATTTCATAAAGGCCTATATGGTCTATGTAAAAGGTGGCTTACTATATAAATAAACTAGATAGTTTTTCCCAAGGAAAATTTAAAAGGTGTAGTTATTCCCAAAAATGATAAATTGAAAACGTATTTTGTTTGCTGTGAAAAAATAATTATGGTCTTATAGTGTAAATATATAGCTTTAAAGGATGGTTGGTTCATCCCTTTTAGCAAGATGCAATTCTTAGGGAGGTTGTAAGATCCATTCCCATCCAGCTCTGCATGGTTACCAACCACTATTGAGATTAGTTGTTAATACTTTTTTTCATTTAAAAAATTAAAGAACAAGGGAAAAATCTATAAGACATTGACAACGTATTAGCATCCTCATTTTGGATGTTTAACACAAGTGTGAAGATAATTTATTTTCACACACACACACACACACACACACACACACACACACACACATATGAAATTCAACATTGGTTGTTACTTTAAGAAATGAGATGTCGTTTTATATTATATAATAAAACATAACTCACATGAAATTTTAACAATATGTCAGGTTTAAAATAATTAAACTTAATAATAATTATAAAAATACATTATAATGTAACATTGCCTCACACTTCTATTTTTTTAAGTGAGCTTGTGTCATATCATTATAAAAGTATTTTGTTTCCATATAGAGTAGATACCTCCTTGTGGAAGAGGAAAGGTGTTATCTTCCCCACCTGGATTCAAATCTCACTTTGTGTTATACTTGTTTTCTTTATGAGCCAATTGTTCACTATTTGACTTGGCCTTGAGCCCTAAAGAATCTAAATTATCATAGGTACCATCCTTGGAATGAGGGAAAGTGTACCCCTCATAAGAATATTATTGTAAATTAGTTAAATAAAGATATATGTGTTTGTCTATGATAAGGTACTTATTGTGTAAGTATGTGTTAGTTAACATGAAAAAATAGAGACTTCATATACCAATTCCAAATACATGTCCCTTTTCTTATTTTGTATAGGTATGTACAGACTTAAAAAATAGCTCCTTTTGGAATAAAAATACATGTGTAAATGAGGCCAACAGGCCATGATGAATATGGCTCGTTGTTTAATAATGAATTGTAATACTTTTTTTTTTGAAAAAAATGTAGTTGGGTTTGATGTCAATTGGGTACAATTTGAATGATTAAGAGGAAAGGTTTATGTTCCCCACTGGGTTCAAATCTCACTTCTCAACAAACTTATTTTCTTTATGAGTCAATTGTTCACTATTTTAATTGGCATTTATCCCTAAAGAATCTAATTTATCCCGGGTACCATCCTTGGAATGAGGGAAAGTATACCCCTCATAAGAATATTATTGTAAATTAGTTAAATAAAATATGTGTGTTTGACTATGATAAGATACTTATTGTGGGCGTATGTGTTAGTTAAAATGAAAAAAAAAGACTTCCTATACCAATGTCAAATACTAGTAAAAATCATTTGAGGCTAAATATAGGGTGGAATCAAGACATTACTTGCTCGCTTCAATATTAGGGGGCAGTAGAAGAGGATGTCCTCAATTCTAGGGGGTAGTAGTGTTGGTTATGGATCATGATATTCCTAATTCAAATATTAGGTTTCAGTCATTTTTGGATCCCAATACCATGATTAAGGGTGTGGGGGGATTCCCCCCCACTAAAGTCACCATGGGGACTCCAAGGGGGCAGCGCCCCCCATAGAGAAAATTTAGGAAAAAATGCCTTGTAAAATGTTGTAATACTAGAGTCATGACTTGGTCAATTATGGGTGATTTACAGGCCCATGGATTTGGGAAGCCCGTGGTATTTTCTCATGGTATTCCCTTTATAAAAGGAATACATTGTAATATGATTGTGTATTGTATTGTAGCACTGTAAAATGATCTATGTGATTGTGTGTGAGAGATTGTGAGAGAGTGAAAAGGAAGTGCGATGAGTTTGCTACAGGTTGTATCCCTTCATTTTGTTGGAAGGTATAATAATAAAGGACTGGCAATTTTGTGTGGATGTAGCCCATCTTGGGTGAACCACGTTATATTTGGTGTCTCTCTTGTAATATGTTTATGTGTTTAATATTTGCATCTTGTTTTATTGTTTTTTCTCTTTGATCTTGTTTTCTAACAAGTAGAAGAGGATGTCCTTCAGAATATCAATGATGTCAATAGTATTTTTATAAGTAACTCTAAATAAAACGTATGGTGTTGCAATGAAATTGAGAATAATAAATTTGGTTTATTACAAAGGCGTTGTTAACCCTAATTTAAAAGATCAAAATTATCTCACCATGTTATTAGCTTAAATAAATGTAAAAATAAGAACAAACTCCTTAAGCTTCAAAGTGACACTAGGAATTGAATAAGACCTAAAACACCTTACTTTTTTTCCCTAAAAAAAAAGATCATAGCTCAAAATTTTATTGATAAAACTTTGAACCACATTGTTCATTTGGCATCAATGCCTTACACATAGTCTTCTTCATATTTTGATTCATTCTTACATAGATTGCTTCATAAAAGTAACTTTAAATAAAATATATGGTGTTGTAGTGAAATTGAGAATAATAAATTTGGTTTAATACAAAGAGGCTATTAAACCTAATTTAAAAGACCAAAATTATCTCACCATGATTGTTACAGCTGATTTTACCACACATGGTTGATCACACATTTATGGCCTTCCTTGTTCCTTTGCAGAATATTTGGACCCCATGGACCAATATTGTACATTTCATGTTTCCAAGATCATCCCTAAAAACACCTGTTATTTGTTGTACACGACTTTTAATCCCTTTCTCGCATATATACATGGATATTAACCTCAAACCTGCGTACATCAGGATGTGTGCATAAATCCAAATATTTTTGGATTTTTTCTTGATGTGTGTCTGAACCACTTAACTCTTGGCTTTCCATATGCCTCGAGATCGCTCGGATTTGACTATCCATTACCCCTTTGGAGTGATATATAAGGAACCCCTTGGATACATTGAAGAGCAAGGAAATTATAGTCCATTGTTGTCGTAGCTTGCTTATACTTGAGTCTGCATCCCTTTGTCCCTTTGGAGCACTTTGTCTTCTTCCCAAGCTTGCCTTTTCTTGTTAGGTTGCTATCGAGAGATGGAAGATTGAGGTGGTGGGGGCCCAGGTGGAGGACTTGGTTTCTTCAATTTGCAGACGTGCCGACAGAGGTTGTCACTTGTGTAATCTTTGATTTAATTAATAGAAATATATTTTCCTGTCCATTGTGCAATTGAATGAATATTGAATCCATGGATATGTTTAATTGTTTATACATTTATGAATATATATGCTAGAGTAGATCTAACACCATATTATATCGCATGTTTGTCTTGTTTATTGTTGTTGAGAGTGAATTGCTAAAGCAAGCAGGATTGGAAAAATCTCAACGGGGATCTACTTCAACCGCCCGGAATAAGGTACGACCTATGATCCCTTAGTGTTAGTATTTGGTTTCTCTTGCATATAGGAAAGGATTGGTTTCTGCGGTTTCTCTGTCTATTGTGGTACACCCCAAGCCATAGGAAGTTTCTCTCCGTAACAGAATTGGCGACCATACTGGGGAGGTTCCTAGTTGTTTCTCTTTGGGGGTTTTTCAGTATTCGATGTACTTGAATTGCTTTGATTTCTCTATTTTTGTGTCAGGTTTGGGGGCATGTTTTCCCAGTAGTGTCTTGAAGGAGTAAATTTTGTCTCATCTTGTCTATTTACCTTAATTTTATCTCTTTTTCTTCTTGTACGCGGGTTTATCTTACACATTCGTGTATACACGTGGGTTTTCCTAGGATAGTCGCGTATGTACACAAGTTTACTGAGAACAGTCGCGTATGCCTTGTTTTTTTTGTTTATTGGGAGGATTAAGTATTGCTTGGTGAGTTTGGATGGTTGCTGAGTCTTCTTGGATGCTTTTGGAGTCTGCATACACCCCTGTTTCTGACCAGAGACTTCTTTTAGTTTGATTTTTGAAAATGTTCTTGTCATTCATTTTCTACTTTTTTGTTTTGAGATTAGTGCATTAGGTCTCTTTTATCTTGGTGCTTTGCTTGGCTATTGTTTATGAGTGGTTGCAGAGTCCGAGGGTTGTAGAGTCATCTTTTTTTCTTTTATGTCTCATTTAATTCAAAAATACAAAAATATTTTGCTTTTTGCATAGTTATGCATTGCTTGCATTTTACATCAGTATGGTACTTGCATTAGGTTTGCTTGGTGAATCTTAGTTAGTTTTTCATATAGGAATGATTGCATTTACATTTGAAGGAAAAATTTTGCACTTCACGTAGTAGCATACCCTGTTTTTCATTCTACATAGTGCATTCACATTGATTGTTAGGTGTGCATTTTGCTTCGTGTTGTGTCATAACACCATAAGTTGCATGACCATTACCCTTTGAGTATAACAACCAACTAGAACCAATGCTTAATAAAATGAATTACACTCTTTTCTTTTCTAGGGTGCATCAACAAGATTAGGTTTTAGGGTCTTGGAATAGTTCATTGTAAGTTAATTCTCCAAGACCACTAAACAAAACAATTAGGTGTCTATCCAGGTGAGAGTGTGAAACCCTTGGTATAATTAGTGTTTCTCAAGATCCTCCTCTTACACGGGAGTTAAGCATGAGGTAGTGTGAGCAATTATGATTGGGATGACCCCCGATTGTGATTGATTAGCACTGAAGATATTTCCAGGATTGTATTCGTATCTGGGGGCCTTTGAGGTATTGGCTGGTGCACCCCTAGGGTACCAGTTGTGCTTTTAGGCTTCGAGCTTTGTTACCCTACCTATACGGTCAATCCTACCTGCGATTGTCCACTTGACCATTTATTATATTGAGGTCACCTTAGTTTCCTTACCTAGGTTATCGAGGGAGTATTTGCAGAGGTTATTCTGTAGGTGTCTTGACTAGGTAGGGGTCAGACAGCATAGTTTCTATATTCATTGAAGTTGAGGGCCACTATAATTGGTCAAGAACCTCCACTTGTTGTGTATGGGAGTCTCAAGCCTCTCATAGGCAAGATACACCTGATTCATTCAGGAGCTCACATATCCTAACCTTGTTTTGCTTGTGATTTGGCTTTACATTTCATAGGTGTATGCTCTATGCATGCTAGTTTTCTTAGGGTTGCGTAATTATATTGAGTCTTTTATTTTTATTGAGTCATTGTGGATTCGAGAATGAAACCCCACCGTTCTCATCGTTTAGCAGGACTTCCACCTTCCACGTCTCCTCCTCCTTTGGGAGAGAGAACCAGACAGTCAGGGTGGACTACTTCTAACTTTGATTCACACACCATGGGAGATTCCAGATATGTCCTCCCCGCCTCATGAGGTTGGGGAGCATGATCCTACTAGCACATATGATCCACCACATGAAAAAACTTCATGATCTGGTTACGATCCCTCATTCATGGGTCACTGGTATTGGTTTCCGGGCGACGAGACTCACTATGAACCCACAAGCACTAGTAATGTTAGATATGGCCTGCCTGATATCCCCGAGTCCGATCTGGCATATCATGCTGAGTCAAAAGTTGACCCTAGAACTATGCCTAGGGGCACTCCCATTCATTTCCATGCAGAGAGGTTTGGGGGCACTAGTCACATTGCACCTTCCATCCCTGTGGTGGAGGCATCTTCACATGCTCATCCTAGGCCTAATGTTAGTAATCCTATTCAGATACCAGAACCAAGACGTGTGAACATTGGGAACACCACTTACATTCCTTCACATGTCCCATCATCTTCGAATCTCGTTCCTTCAAATTATTTTGTAACGACCCATCCTCCCCCTCATTCGCATGGGCGTTCGGCCTAGAATACCGCTACTGGCCATGTTTGTCCTACGACTGATAACACTATAGTGTCACAAAGCCAAGTGCCTCCTATTGTGTCAGCAGGTGTTGTACCTGTTTCTAGATCATCTCATGGTCTAGCTCATGGAGCTCCCCATATACCTAACTATGGACCATCTCATGGAACATCCCATGGAACACCTTATGGAGCTTCCCATGGACTTTCTTATGGACCGCAGTACAGACAAAACTATCAACCGTATGGGTACAAGTATCAACAACCCACTTACTCTTCTAATTATGGCTTTGTCGTGCCTCATAATCAAGGTACTCCATATCACAATGCTTCCATGCAGCCCGTCATGGATCATATGGGAGGAGTTTTTTATCCCACTGGACAAGGGCATGGTGCATATAACAGTAAACCTTATATGAATCAGCACTACCAGGGAGCGTGGCATCGACCGGCTCAACCTAGGCTCCCTTTCCTTGCGAAATTGAACTTACCTAATTTGTTGAGATTGATGAATGATCATGTGGCTCATGATCCGGCATGGATGATAGTCCCTACCAAGCTTCCTTCAGACATTCCCAAGTTTGAAGGTAAGGCTGGTGAAGATCCTGGTGAGAATGTCACCACTTTCCACCTTTGGTGCTCTTCCAATTCCTTACACGACGATTCTATCTGTTTGAGGCTATTTCAATGCACCCTCATAGGTCCTGCGATGAAATTGTACATAGAGCTACCAGGGGGGGTTATACTATGTTTGATGATATTGCCATGAATTTTATTAATCATTTCCAACTTCCCATATATTACGACGTCGGTACCGAACTCTTGTCGACCTTTCAACAAGACAAAGCCATGCATATTTTGGATCATATTCAAGAGTGGCGTAGATGGAAACAATTAATTAAATCCTTTATACCACCAAAGTTTCTTTTAGAATGGTTCTTCAAGTCATTGTTACCTTACATTGCAAAGGATGTTTCTACATCTGGAGTTCAAAATGAGGACCAAGCTATCTTTAGGGATCAAGAGTTGGATTTGATCTATGCTCAATTTGGACTCTTGTATGAGATTATTCCGAATGCTCCAAGATCCAATTTCGACCACAAGATCAAACCTGGACCACATGCCGATGGTATTGTTGGCTCCATGAGTACAAAACCTGTAGACTCGGTTACGAAACAAGTGAGCCAGTTATCAATTAACCATCCTAAATTAGGACAAGATATGACTTCATCTCAACCTACCCAATTGGTGACTGTACTCTCCACGCAAACATCGAACCCGAAATGCAACCAACAGCCTGGAAGGAATAAGAAAAAAGGAAAAAATAATTGTAAGCATGGGAATAAAAATGAAAATGGTAATAATAATGACAAGAACACGAATAATTCTAGGGGGGACAAGCATCCTAAATGTAAGGTGAAGTTTCCTTGTAAGTTGTGTAAGGACGATCACCTCACCCACTTCTTCCCTTGTATGGAGGACACCTCGAAGTTCATAGCACAGGGCCCAGTTGTGTTTACTAATCCTTTTTCTAATAATCAAAATATGAACTCGAGGACCATTGACCCTAGTTGTGTGTCTGGTGGAAATCAAAACCCACTAGAGGTCGCTCTTGGTCATGGTTGCATCAACATGGTGAGAGCTACCAAAGTTGTGACACATGCGAAAGATTATGGTTCGTCACAACCTGACCTTGGGAAAGAACCTGCTCCACCCAAGAGCCCTTTGCGAATTGAAAAACCTACGGATAAACCTGAAGTTCCACCTCACATTCCTAAGGGAGTCTTGAAATGCTCGGGACACAATCCTAATGCTCGAGCTTCCCAGAACTATTCAATTGTCGAATATTTGGGCCAAACTCCCTATGCGATGTTTGCATTAGAAGTGCTTCAGACTTGTCCTCTGCAGAGAAAGGACTTGTTGTCTGATCTTGGGGTTAGTGACGATAGTTCTTCTTCCATTATCAAATTCAAAACCATGGGAGTACAACCCCGCTTTCCTTACTACGTGTCTCTTTCGATTCATGTAGAGTGTCTCAACAACACCATCATGCATACTATCATTGATGAAGGCGTTACCACTTCTGTGATGTCTTTGTCTTGTTGGAAGGGATTAGGTTCCCCCACGTTGTCTCAATCTGCCAACATGTTGAAAAATTTCTATGGTAGGTCATTTCTACCGCACGGTATACTTCCTTCTCTAGAGGTCTAATTGGGAGGGAATATTGTCGCGATTGAGGTTGAGGTGGTTGATGCGCCCCTTGACTACAATATTTTGCTGGGAAGGAATTGGATGTACAATATGAAAGCCATAGCTTCTTCCCTATTTCAAGTAGTTTTCTTTCTGTTTAATGGGAAGATCGTTACTATTGATCAAAAGTCATTCCATAATCCGAGTGTTAATCCATCATCGAGAGCTTCCATCCCGATTATCGATCATTGTCATCCGACAACTAAGAATGTGGGTGTGGGTATGTATCCTTCTCTTACGGGAACCTTAAGTTGTCCTACGCCCATCCTTATGATTGGTTCTAGTCCTGGTGGGGCCTCATCCTTGTCGAATTTAGTATCTTTTTGCACTAGTCATATGGGATATTCTTGGATTCTTCCTTCATCGAGTACTTCGAGTGCGCCTGTCGAGACAGACGTGTCGTCGCCTGCAACAATGGTGGTGTATCAAGTGGATTTTGATCATGTTGTAGATATTAGTCCTTCCTCTTCGCGGACGGATGAGGAGGACCCATATGTGCTTCCTGTATGGGTAGTAGAGTCATCTCACTCTAACAACTGACTTGATGATTTTTTTTCCATCAGATGAAGCTATTCTTGAGGCCATGTTTGGAATTGAGCAACCTTGGGAAGAGTTGCACTATAGATCGTATTTCCTTCCTAAGATTGATCATTTAGAGTTTAAGGACTTTAGGGAGATTCTTAGCGAGAAAATTGGTAGCCCCGTGGTCCCATTAAGCTCTCCTGGTCAGATGGTTGAAGGGAACATGGCTAACTTGTCACCAACAATTCCTATCAATATTTCTCGTGATCCTAGTAAGATTGAGAATGTCTACATTGGGGCGAGTTGTTCCCCTGATAAGATCAAAGAGTATACCGAGCTATTTAAGGAATTTCGTGATATTTTCACTTGGGAATATGAAGAAATGTTAGGTATAGACCCTCGTATTGTCAAACACGAAATCAAAACCTATCTGGATGCAAAACTGGTTCGACAGCATTTGTGTGCTATGAATCCTAGAAAAGAACCCACCATTAAAGCTGAAATAGAGAAACTACTTAAAGTTGGTTTTATCTATCCCATTCCTTTGACAGAGTGGGTTTCAAATCCAGTTCTGGTGGATAAGAAGCAGGGAGCAATCAGAATATGCATTGATTTCCATGACTTAAATCGAGCCTGTCCTAAAGATAACTTCCCTACACCATTTATTGATCAAATTTTGGATGAGTGTGCAGGAAGTGAGGTATTTTCTTTTATAGATGGCTTCTCTGGATATAATCAGATACACATTAAGCCTGAGGATCAACACAAGACTGCATTTATTTGTCCTTGGGGTACTTTTGCATATCGAAAGATGCCCTTCATCCTTAAAAACGCTAGAGCTACGTTTCAACGAGCCATGATCTTAAGACGATTATTGAAGTATATTTGGATGATTTCGCTGCTCACTCTCATTTGAGAGTGCATCATGCTTATCATTTGAGATTAGTGTTCGAAAGGTGCTATCATTATCAAGTTCGTTTAAACCCTCATAAGTGAATCTTTTGTGTGACAGTTGGTTGTTTACTAGGATTCATCGTATCTAAGGAGGGTATTAGAGTCGATCCCTTGAAGGTTGAGGCAATACTTCAATTGTCTCCCCCACATAAAATTCGACACCTTCAATGTTTACAAGGTATGGCGAACTTATTGCAAAGGTTTGTGGTCAATTTTTCCAACTTGACTAAAGGCTTCATGCATCTGTTGAAGAAGGACACTCCTTTTTATTGGGATGAGCGAGCCCAGGAGTCTTTCAATGCTCTAAAGCAAGCCTTAGCAATGACCCCCGTGCTTAGTCCACCAGACTATAGCCGTGATTTCTTGATTTATGTGGCCGCATCTCAAGAGATGATTGGTATGGTATTGGTTCAAGATGATGAGGAGCTCCATGAGCATGTCATATATTATTTGAGCCGAAACCTTATTGATGCGGAACTTCACTATTCCCATGTGGAGAAGCTAGCCTTAGCCACTGTTCATGCGGTTCAATGTTTGAGACATTACATTCTCCTTCGCCAAACTTTGGTTGTAGCTCACATCAATCCATTTCAATTCGTCCTCACTAGAAGGATGATTGGGGGAAAATATAATAAATGGATTGTGATTTTGCAAGAGTTTGATCTCAAATTTGTTTCAGTGAAATCAAAGAAATCATTAATATTTGTTGAGCTTATATCCGATTTCCAAAATTTGGAGGAAGAGGAGGTTTATGAGGATTCTTTTTTCGATGAGCATATATTCCTCATCTCAACTGTGGACACTTGGTATGGATATATCATTGTGTATTTACAGACATTGAAGGTCCCCACTCACTTCTCATGGGATGAGTGACAACGACAATGCCATGTAGTGAAGAACTACCTTATAGTGGATGATGCTTTGTTCCGTCGTGGGGTGGATTCCATTTTACGTTGTTGTTTAACTCATGATGAGGATGAGGTTGTGCTTAATGATTGCCATGGAGGGGCGTGTGGTGGTCATTTATCTGGGATTTCTACAGCCCAAAAAATCTTGAGAGTGGGCTACTTTTTGCCATCTATCTTCAAATATTGCATTAATGTGGTTAAGAAGTGCCACCCTTGCCAGGTGTTTGCACGTAACATGCACTCACGTCCAACCCCGTTGCATCCTATTATCACCGCCAATCCCTTCACCAAGTGGGGGCTTGATTTTATGGATTACAACCTAGCTTCAGTTGGGGGGCATCATCATATTATTTTGGCTGTCGATTACTTCACGAAATGAGCAGAGGCTATGCCCACAGTTAAATCCAACGGTGAGACAGCCACACATTTTGTTTTCAACCAGATTATCACCCGGCTCGACATTCCGAAAGAGCTTGTCACTGACCATGGTAGGCACTTTTAGAACAAAATGATGGAAGAGTTGGCTTCCAATTCAGGCTATAAGCAAGAGCACTCCTCTTCTTATTGCCCTGAAGCGAATGGATAGATTGAAGCAGTGAACAAGTCACTTAAGTCTATTCTCCAATGAACCATCACAAAAGGCAAGAATAATTGGCATATTATGTTGTATCCTGCTTTATGGGCCTATAGAACCGCGGTTAAGACTACCACCAGTTTTTCTCTTTATCAGCTTGTGCATGGGGTGGATTCTTTATTACTGGTTGAATGCAAAATCCTTTCTCTGAAGCTAGCTGTGGAGCGTTTACCAAACACTTCCGCATTGGAAGAACGTTTGGTCCACTTAGAGCAGCTTGATGAACATCGCCAAGATGCCTTAGTGGCTCTAGAGGTTAACAAGCGTTGCATTAAGGTCAAATATGATAAGTCTGTCCGTCCTAGGAGGTTTAGTGAAGGTGACTTGGTCCTTTTATGGGATCAAGCTAAGGAACCCTTAGGGGAAGGAAAATTTAATCCCATGTGGCATGGTCCTTACGTGGTTAAAAATGTCTTAGAGAAAGGCGCCTATGAGCTGGTTGATTATGAAGGGACAGCCTTGGCGGAGCCTAGAAATGGGCTCTATCTCAAAAAATACTATGCATGATCTTTAGCCAAGGTTGATTTTTGTATATTATTGTACAGTTTTGCATTGCATAGTTAGGTTTTCTTATGGTGATCGGGTTTGTTGATTAGATTTCATTTCTTATGGTAGATGTCGATGAAATCTTTCGTTTACATAGGATTCCCTGATGGTGCTAGCCGCCACACTCAAAAATTGGCTTCGGCTGCTTTGGTGATCTATACTCCTATGGGTCAAGTATTGTCTTCAGGAGGCGTATGTTTACGATCTTCATCAAACAATGTTGCTGAATATAGTGCTGTTATTGAGTTATTGTGTGATGCCATTTCGCATGGTGTTCATTCTCTTGAGGTACGTCTTGATTCGCAGTTAGTGGTTTCACAACTTAATGGCTTGTATCGTATTAGGGATCCGACATTATTACAAATATTTTTAGGTGTTAGATTGCTATAACAAAAATTTGAGAGTACAACATACATTCATGTTACAAGAATTTTTAATCAAGCTAACTCATATGCTAACTATGTGTTAGATTGGCATTTGTTTCATAGACCATAAGCATATCACAAACACATTTTACACACATGTAAATAAAATAAAATCAATCATCATAAAAATATTTTTCATTAAGTTCAAAAAGTGACGTCATAATACATAAGTGTCATATATAAAATTGTGGTTTTCGAGCCACCAAAATATAATACACGATCATACAAAAATGAGTACACTCAGGTCTCTAAGCCTAAGGAGGAGGAGGGTGCTGGTCATGATATCACACTACGGCTCTAGCTAGCCGATGAAACAATCGAACCCATGCTCGTGGTACTCCAACCACCTGGCACTGCATGGCCTTAGGCAAGTCCTTGACTTGAGCCATGGGTACTCTATGTGTCATTCGAACAAAGTTTGTGTGAATGCTTTGGAGCATCCGCTCCGCATCCGCACCCATAATATCATCCCCTCTTCCCCTCTGTCGATGAAGAGGGAAACCATCCGGCCATCGTGGTCCTACATCTACATATACATGACAGATTGTCACTATGTGTCATCACACCAAAAACACGTCTTTTGATTCCATATATATAAAAAAAACACAAAAAATTTTATTCTTCAAAAATTAAAAGTGGGTTTGGGATTCTTTACCTATGTCTCCATAAGTCACTCCTATAGGTAGGGGCATGTCTGGATCACCACAAAAGTCAATCCCTGCATAGAGATAGTCATCTATGGTGATCAACTGTCTCCGCCACCATGGAAAGAACTCTGCTGGGTAGGGGTTAGCCACCCTGCCACCTCCCAGTCTGCGCATGAAATTAGCCTAGCGTCATTGAGCTGGATCTCGAAATCCACGTGGAGCGATGTCTACCCTAAGGCTTAGCCCTGACACCCGCTCAAAGAAGAATGTGCTCAGTATGCTGCCAAACCCGATGTTCCGCACCTGACCCATCTTGAATTCATTGATCTGTTGTTTCATGTTTCTCAGCAGCATAGTACTCCAGTCATATACTGTAGGTCGCATACACTCTACTGCATAGAACATCATTGGCCGTGAGGCCTAGTGGTGTGAATCCAAACCTGTAATCCTGCCTAATTCCAAAAGTATGGCTTTTATCCCTAGAATTGGAATAGAGTTTTTTGGGATTTGACTCCCAACCTTATCTGTCTCCGGAAAGCAGTACACAGCTATGTACTCATCTATTTTTAGCCTACCTCCTAGCCCACGGGATCAGAGGTTCACCATCTCCCCTCGTCGAGACAAACCTGTGATGAAATATATGTCCTCAACCTCAATGCTAAGTGACATCCCATCTATCTGAAATGTTTCAGAAGCTGGATCCCAATAGTCTACCAGCAGCTAGAGTAGTCTTGGTTTGGCCCTCAAGCTTCCAAGACACCAAAAATTGTATCAACCACATGCCCGTAACGCTTTTTGAGCCATGATATTAGCTTGAACAGCTTCCTCAGCATCACCATGTTCTCTCTCTCACCACTCTAGTACCATCCTGCACAAAAAACCAAGTTTTTGATCAGTATTTGCCCATTAAATCCTTGTTCTCGGCCCTGTACTCGACTTCTTTCAAAACAACCGCGTATGTACGTGGGTTTTGGGGAATTTTCCACATATGGCGAGCCCTATACACGGAAAAAAGCCTGATTTCCACATCGGCTAAAACGCTCAATTTAGGATGGCTCAAAAAATTAAATTGACCATGGAAATTTAAAAAAAATTCATCAAAATGAAAGAGAGGAGCATGAGAGTCTACCTGGATCAAATGGGGAGGGATTCCATAGGATGATGCTCCCAAAATTCGCTTCTAAAGTTCTGAGCTCAAATGCACTATGTTGGGTAAAAAATTCAAATGGTATGAAATTTTTTAAATTTTTAACTATTTACAGAATTTTTTTGAAATTTTTACCCACTTTCTATAGTTTTTTACCATTTTGGACCGTTTGAACTAATTTGATGTTGTAGGAGCCCATTTTGAGTGCGGTGTGATCGTGGTTTTGACCTGTTCGTGCCCATTTCAAGTATTATGTCTAAACTAGCATTTAGGTTAGGTTGTATATCTGTTTGCACTTTGCATAACCTTATGACCATTTCATCTTAACCTTAGGTATGAACCCATTCTATCTTGTCACAGAACCATCTTGCTGCTTTTAGAAGTGACATGTTGTTAATGGTAGAGCTTTCCCATACATGGGTACCCTAGTTAGATCCTATTTTGTATTTGGTGCCCATGCCGACATTTCTTCTTTAGGGTGTGAGAGTCCTTTGTATAGTACCACCATGACTTTGAGCAAGAGCTTCATACTCCTCTTGAACTTTATGCTAGCCTTTTCCCCCTGGAATCCCCTTGTATATGTCAAGTTGTAATTGCATGATCATGAGTTTTGCTTTCCTTATTGAGCCTTACGCCGGCTTCCCTGACTTTGATTATTAGCCATATAACCCAAGCTTGTATCATGTCTATCCAAGCAGAGCCTTTTATATATCTTTTGCAGGTTGAAACCCCATTTTTTACCAGGAGGGGACATTCCCCGAGTGTCATTATCCTACACATGTTTCCTTGCATTGAGCATAGGTATGTTCCGTTGCTTGGAACTAGCTTGTTTGACCCCTGACACTCGTCTCCTCCTAGATTTGTAAATATAAAGAACTTTTATTCTTTTCCAAGCTTTTCAAAATATCTGAAAAAGTCAAAAAAATAAAAAAACCAAAAATCCAGATAGGAAAAGATGTTATCTTTGACAACAGTCGAGTCGTGTCGCCTTTGAACAGAGCACTGTATATCAGATCCCTTGGTTGGGTTAATAGTTTGAATTTAGGAGCTGTACTCATTTCTCTGATTTTATCTCCACCAATAGGTTAAGCTTCCAGTCCCTATGGAGCCTCTGTTGATGCCTCCTATGTCGTAGAGATGTCCCAGTTTTTCATATCGAGTCTATGCTTCCTACATTCAGTCACCATTCACCTTTATGCTCTTATTCGAAGGAAGTTGAAGCCTGAGTCAGCCATTCCTCAGTTGTCTTGAGTTTGCATGTCGACCATTCCTGGTACGGTTACTGGTTCATGCACATCTTGTTTGAGTCCTTCCACATTATATAGTGTTGTTGAGTACCTCATGTTGGTTGATGGGGGATGCCTTAATTCCCTCCTTCCAGTGGATCCCATCCCATCAACTTCAGATCATTTATTCTGGGATAGGAGTCTAGAGTCATTTGAGTGCCTTGAGACTTACAGTCATTAGTGGTAGGTTCTCTCACCATCGACAATTTTGGGAATACATAAATGTCCCATGATCGATGGATTCTTTCGAGTGTTCAACCTCAACACATCTATTCGCACTTGTTAGATTGCACTCTAGTACCTTGATTCCAATTTTCATTATTGGTGGGTGATCTCACATCTGTTAACTGTATACATCAATGACCGGTAATCAAACGACGAACTACTATGTTCAACCTCGACAGCTCTATTCACATAGTAGGACATGTACTTGTAGCAGTTTATGTAGAATACTTTCCAGCTTTGTGGCACTCCATATATGCTACATCCTTGATCGTGCCAGTGTTCATGAGATTTCAGCTCTCGTGACTTGATTCCCGTGTATGTAAGATATCTTCAGCTTCTATGGAGATCTTGATCCATTGTATATCTTCATCATGGAGATTCTGATCTATTATATATTGTATGTGGCAATGACCAAACATGTCACATTTTGTATGCCTATTCATGGCCATTGTACTCTTATGTATCCGAGACTACTATATGTATTTGCAGTCATGTGTAGAGATTTATTATTGTACTATACTGATGGATGGCTGGTTCTTCCACCTTGTTTTTCATCACTCCACTTCTGGGATGGATTTATAATGTATTTCAGCCATCATGTTACCCCTCTGACCTCACACATTAGGGGGCATCTGTTACAACTGATTTTACCACACATGGTTGATCACACATTTATGGTCTTCCCTATCCCTCTGCAGACTCTTTGGACCCCATGGACCAATATTGTACCCCTTATGTTTCCAAGATCATCCCTAAAAACACCTGTTATTTGATGTACGTGAATTTTAATCCCTTTCTTGTGTATATACACGGAAATTGACCTCAAACCCAGGTACATTGGAATAAGTGCATAAATCCAAATATTTTTGGAGTTTTCCTTCATGTGTGTCCGAACCACTTGACTCTTGGCCTTCCATATGCCTCTAGATCACTCAGATTTGACCCTCCATTACCTCTTTGCGGTGCTATATAAGGAACCCCTTGGATACATTGAAGATGAGGAATTGAAGAGCAAGGAAATTATAGTCCATTGTTGCCGTAGCTTGCTTATACTTGAGTCTGCATCCCTTTGTCCCTTTGGAGCACTTTGTGTTCTTCCCAAGCTTTCCTTTGCTTGTGAGCTTGCTATCGAGATATGGAGGATTGAGGTGGTGGAGGCCCATGTGGAGGACTCGATTTCTATGGTTCGCAGACGTGCCGACAGAGGTTTTCACTTGTGTAATCTTTGATTTGATTAATAGAAATATCTTTTTTCTGTCCATTTAATGTGCAATTGAATGAATATTAAATCCATGGATATGTTTAATTGTTTATACATTGATGAATATATATGCTAAAGTATATCTAACACCATATTATATAGCATTCTTGTCTTGTTTGCTGTTGTTGAGAGTGAATTGCTAAAGCAAGCGGGATTGGAAAAAGCTCAACGGGGATCTACTTCAATCGTCCGGAATAAGGTATGACCTATGATACCTTAGTGTTAGATATTTGGTTTCTCTTGCATGTAGGAAAGGATTGATTTCTGTGGTTTCTCTGTCTGTTGTGGTACACCCCAAGCCATAGGAGGTTTCTCTATCTGTTGCGAACAATAGATGTGTGATTTTGATAGATCCTCTAAAGTGGAACCCTTTTAGACATCCATTAGTTATGGATTTGGAGATGATCCTTCTCAGGCCTTCCATAATCAATAGGAATAGAAAAGGAACAAGAGGGAAACCTTGCCTCAGTTCTCTTCTAGCTCTAAAGAAACATGATGTTGATCCATTAATCAACACAATAAATTGACATATTGTACACAGAAAAGGATTCAATTCACTATTGAAAAATCAAAACCAATCCGAGTAAGCACCATTATGACAAATGTCTAGTTCACTCTATCATAAGCCTTGGACAAGTCAACATTAATGGAAACTATAGGAATGTGCTTGATCTTATCCAAATGAATAATTTTTGTGCAATTTGATTGCATCATGAATCTTCCTACTCTCAAGGAATGGAAATTGTTTTGGAGTGATAGCTTTAGATAAGATACCACTTACTCTGTTAGCTATAAATTTTGCAATCGGTTTGCATATATAGTTACACAAAGAAATAAGTCTAAGATTGTTCATTATTTTTCCTTATCTCTTTTGGGGATCAACGTTAAGAAGATTTAGTTGTAGGAAACCATAAATATTTCATTTAACCTACATTCCAGCAAAAACTAGCAGATCAACACCAACGACCTCAAAAATCCCTTAGTAGAACTCAACCAGCCAACCATCTGGCATAGGGCTCTTAACATGATGCATAAATTTAACAAAATTAAGTAGATCATCTTTAGTAAATCCTTCCTTTAAGGAGATTTTCTAATAATCATATACAAAGCTAGGAAAGTGTTAGCACTTAGTAATTTATCTCGGTTGTATTAGAAAAATCCCCAATGTAACCTTTTCAAACCTACTTTAGGTTGGAGTTTGGTCTTTCCAACCAGAGAGGGCTCTCTCTTATGAAATTGAATTAAGATGACTTCTTATTATAGCTTACTTTGATAGTGACCATAACTATATATAAAATAAATTTCCATAATGTTTGTTGGTTGAGTTGAGGTGGCAAAAACCATTGGGTATACAGTCAAGATTAACAAATAGATGATCAGACTGAAGACAATTTAAAATTATTGAGGGCAAGAAATATTATGTAAATATGGTATATAATTATATTGTAGTATGGTGAGTGTAAATAAGATAACAACCCATTACACCTGAAGCATCTGTCTAAGGATGAATTTCAAGCATAATTTTAGAGGAAGTAAGTGGAGTATCTAATTGCCCCAGTTTTAGAGCATCAGTGATAAATGAATTCTATAACTATCACCTCCAACTAGACACTTGAAAGAAATGAAATTCAATGTAATAAAAGCATAGGAAAAACATACATAATGGAAATCACAATACTAGATAACTATAAACACATGAATCCTTGAGAAAACGATTCTGCAAATGAGAGAACGATCCTGCAAATTCAACCTAAAAGATTTTTTATTAAAATTCACATGTATAATTTTTCTTCACTAATATATATACAAAATATTAAATTAGTATTAGGAGGATTCAAATCCCCTCAACCTTCAAAAAATAGGAGAAATTTGCAAAAAATATAAGAAAATAAATTAATCTCCTAGAAATTAGGGTTTACATTCTAAAGCAACCAATACACTTTTAACAATATTTTATATTTATGATTTATCAATATTTCCAAGGTCTTCATGTCTTCCAACTCGAGTGTAGAATTTGAATCCTTAGTTGTACTCTAGAAGTTTCTAGAACCAAATTCCTGTACATTTCGCAGCGAATTACGAATGTTGTGAAATGGTAAACCCAGAAGATTTTGCAATGAAATCGGAATGCTGCAAAAATGTTTTTTTTTTTTTTTATATTTTACATATTTACTTTGATGAATAAGCATCAAAACTAAATAAATACCCACTAGGATCCTCATTTATCTTATATGTCAAAATCTAAAATTGACCCTAACCAACAAAGTGCCAAAAACCCTAATAACCAGTTCTTTGGAAACCTTTAAAAAAATTGTTAGTTTTTCTAACCTTATTCAAATTGATTAGGATATTTATCTAAAAGAATAACAAGCACATCAAGATGCATAAGATAGAGCATATACAAAAGACACAAACATTTTCCTCAGGGAAACCATAAAGGAGAAAACCCCACAAACTTCCTCATAATAGTTTTGTCACTAAGACAATATCACAAGATGGAAAAACCCAAGTATAATACGTCTTCTGCATCTCTCTCTCTCTCTCCTCCTTGTTCTTCTCTCTCTCCTCATGTGAACTTGAGTGAGTGAGTGTGTGTATAAATGAGGGAGGGTTCCTCCCTATTTATACCTATCAGATGACTGACCTAATAACTTGACTGAGATGACTTCTTACCCTAACAAGGCCGATGTCACCTAGGGGGACTTAAAAATTCATTTTATTATATTCAATTTGGTGACTACTATCCTGAATTACAATGGAGGGTTTACCTCAATGACCATGTACAATAATAACATCCTGAAAGGAGGAAAACACATCTCTAATGGGGGTACAACAATATGCAATAATAATATACATCAGAATATATTCCGAAGTTAAAAATACAACAACACTCCCTCTTAACTAGGAAGGTATTCTCTCGCCACATTCATCAACACATCTGGTCACGTCATCATAGTCATTGTTGTTGTATTTCTCATCTTGTCGATAATTTAATAGTGACATATACCTGTCTATCTGTCATAAGAAGTTTCTACAAATACAACCCTATTTCATGCTAGGTGTAGGCCTAGTCCTCATCTAGGTCTTCATCACATCCATGAGCAATCCGTCACGTAGGTACAACCCAAGAGCATTAATTACATTTCCACTACAATCACCTGCGTTTACTACCACCATCTCGTCTTATTCAAATCATATCGTCGTATCTAAATCATGTCATCATTGTACGCGGAGCACAACCCAGATGCATACCATTGACCACTTGTGTTCTTCCAAAATAGGCACACACCAAGACTCATTGAATCTCAAAGATGACCTGTGTCTACCACTATGCGAGAATTTCCCAGGTGCACACCAAGTTCCTTGTAATCTCTCATCATCTCCAACATGGGACCACATAAGGAATGATTACATCCAAGGAAAAGCTACGTACCATGCCAGAGCTCATTACATCCAAGGATAACCTCAAGGTCTCATTAAATATAAGGAAAACTTGCGTACCTCGCTAGGACTTATTACATCCAAACACAACCTTCCAGGAATCATTACATCTAAGGAAAACCTGCATACCACGCCAAGACTGATTACATCCAAATATGACCTGAGATGACTTATTATGTCCTAGGACAACCTACGTACTACACTAGGACTCATTACATCCAGGGAAAACCTGTATACCTTTCCATGTGATATATCATTCTAGTGCATATGTGTCTTCTGGTATTCTCGTCATCGCTAGCATGGGAGCACACCAGGAATTATTATGTATGAGAACAACTTGCATCTACCACCATGGAAGAGCTCGTCACTCCCTCTTTTTAGGGACCTCGATCTAGAGAACACCAGGTCTCTCTCTAAAGTATTCAAACTTCACTCTAGCTAGCGGCTTAATCAACACATATGCTATCTTCTCATCTGTCGCCACGTCCTAGAGCTTCACTGATCCTCTCTGCACCATATCCTGGATATAGTATACTTGATCTCAATGTGCTTCGACTTATCATGGAACACTGGATTGTCTAACAACCTCACGCAACTCTGGTTGTGACAAAAGATAGAAGTCACCTCTAACTCGAGATCAAACAAATCAGATAATAGATTTTGAACCCATATTGCCTCACAAATAGCTGAACAAGCTACAACATATTCTGCTTCGATTGTACTCAGCACCATGTAGGACTACTTCCTGGCTAACCGGGAGATCATACCAGATCCCAAACTGAAGCAACAACTCGAAGTGCTCTTCCTATCAGTGGAGTTTCCTACCCAAAATGAATCAACATAACTTTACAGTTTAATATTTTGAGTCGCATCATACTTGAGCCCATAATCAACTATACCCTTTAGATACCTCAACACATGCTTTGCAACTACCAGGTGAGCATATCTTCGATCTATTAGGAACTGGCTTAGGGTGCTCACAACAAAGCATATGTATGGTATCGTATTCGTTAGCTACATCAATGAACCAATAATTTGACGATACATCATGGAATCAACTGTCTTTGATGAAGCATCACACAATAGCTTCAAGTTCGATTCCATAGGTGTGGCTATTTCCTTACATTCCAAAATTCCGAATCTATTTAGAATATCCGATGAATACTTTCTTTGACCAAGGAATATTCCATCCTTACTCTTCCACACCTCCATGCCTAAGAAATAGTGCATCATTCCTAGGTATTTCATCTCAAACTCAGTGGCAAGCTTCCTCTTTTCATCTACGATGAGTTTTTCCTCTCCTATCATGAATAGGTCATCAACATATAGTAGGAGCATCACCGGTCTTCTGCCTTCAACCTTAAAGTGAAGGTTGGAATCCACTTTACTCTTGGAAAATCCTAAGCTCATGAAAAAGTTGTCCATCCTGTCGTACCATGTCATGGGTGTCTATTTTAATTCGTACAAGGATTTATTCAATTTGCACACATGTGTCTGTACGTCACGTGTCTCAAATCCCAGTGGTTGCTCCATGTACACTTCCTCTTCATCTACACCATTCGATAATTCTATCTTGACGTACATCTAGTGTACCTTCCATTTCATTATTGTAGCCAATGCAAGTATAAATATGACGGAAGTGTATCTCGCTACGTGTGCAAATGCATCCTTGTAGTCTATGGATTCTTTCTAGGATAAACCACTTTCCACGAACCTTGCCTTCTATTTTTCAATGCTACTATAGGTAGCATGCTTGATCTTGTAGATCCACTTCAAAGTCATGAAAGACTTCCCTCTAGTCTCAGAACTATCTCCTAGACATCATTCTTCATAATTGACTGGTACTCCTCAATCATGGCATCCTTCCATTCTTTCTTTTCTGCAACCTCTTTATAGTTGGAAGGTTCTTTGTCAATGATGTCACATGGCAGGGCCACATAGTTGTTGTATGGTTTATGTTTTTCCCTTTCTCTATTCATCCCATCTTGAGCGCCATACCCTTCTACAACTTGTATTAATTCTCATGCCCATGTTGGTTTTCTCTTGTGGGATTTCTTATCATGAAGTGGCTCTACAAGATCTTGTGGTTTTGCCATGTCGTGATCCTCATGAAATTCTGAAATTGTTTCTTCTATTTCCATGTCTCGGACTCTTGTTGCTCCAGGTTATTCAACTTCTATAATAGGTGGTTCTTTGGATCTGGAGTATGTTGAATCTTTGTCGAATGTCACGTCTATGTTGATGTCTATCTTCTTGAATATTGGGAAGTATATTCAGTATTCCTTTGAAGTGTCATTGTATCATACGAATATCCACTTCATCCCTGAAGGATCGAGCTTGGTCCTCTTTTCTTTTAGGGTGTGTATGTACATTGGGAAGCCAAATATTCTAAAATGGCCGACTTCTAGTTTCTATCTTAAGAAAGGCTCTTCAGGAGTCTTGTTGTCAAGTGCTCGGTGAAGAGTATGGTTATGTACATACACAGTTGTCCTTGTTGCTTCTTCCCACAAATGCATCAGAAGATCCTGGTCATGTAGCATTGCTTTCACTGCTTCCATTATTGTTTTGTTCTTTTGTTTTGTAATGCCATTCTATCGAGGATTGTATGGAGTGCTCAATTCCATCTTAATCCCATATTCTCTACATAGTTCCTTGAATTATTCTGAGGTGAATTCTCTGCAATTATCTAACGCATAGTCTTTCTCTTCCTTTCAGTGTGATTTTCAGCCAAGGCTTTGAATTCCTTGAACTTGTTGAAGAATTCATTTTTCCCTTTCAAGAAATATACCAACTTTTACGTGAGAAATCATCTATAAAGAAAACGTAGTATACTTACCCACTTAGTGAGTTGGATGACATGGGCCACAAACATATGAGTGGATTATATCCAGTATTCCTTTTGCTTTGCTCTCATTACTTGTTGAATGTCTAGGCATGTATGATGTATATATTTGTATTTGGCCCTAATGGTTAGCTTATCATGCTAATTTGAAATGTGTGTAAATATTATGTTGGAAAATAATAAAATGGTCCAAGATGGTTGTGTAAAGAGGAATATAGCGGCTATAGTTCCACCAAAGGGGAAGATGAAAGGGGGACTATGGGAGACTAAATCCTTAGTTTCCATGTGTCAAAATTAGAACTCATCCATAAATATTCCATGTGCTTTGAATAGGCCAATTACCTCTCTTGACTATTAAACCCAATAATTGAATGCATGTGTGAGGTTGCCGAGAAAGTCACTTCATGTAGTTATTGAAGAATGGGTGTTGTGATGATTTTGTCAACTTTCAAGAGTCATTTTCTTCTATTTTCAAAAGCTATGTCAATTGTATTTTCACCCTTATATAATTTTCCTTAGATTCATCACTCAATCTATCATTCTCTTATGCATGTTTTCTACACTATGTATAGTCTTCTATGGTTGTTCATGTCCATTACTAGATTGTTTTATAACCCAAAATTTTGAATTTAGAGATATAACTGAAATTTGGGAAGGAAAATGAGATGGTTATAGGTGAGCATAGAGGTTAGGAAAGAAAGGAACCCTTACCCATTGAATTCTTCTACGTTTGGATGCTTGAGAAGCCATGAATTAATGTTGCTGGAGGTTCTCCAATAGCATACAACATGGGACTCTTACTGCACACACTATTAAGCACTATAAGGGTTACATTTTCTAATGGAATTGTGGATCAATGAAGGGAAATTCCTTCCTTGTGTTGTGTGGGCAGATGGAAGGAGTGTGATGGTTGTGATGGCTTAGTGAGATCCTTGTATAGCTCTGAATGAGTTTTTGTCTAAGAATAGAGAGCAGAATGTGTTGTGGGATGAGAGAGAGAGAAGCATATGGGAGTTTTATTTGACCTAGTGGCCTCGTAGCCCATATTGGGGGAGGTCTCTCAGTAGAAAGAGTATAATATGCTGGATAGAGTGCCTATGGTTGGGTGGAAAATCACTCTTACACAACCAATTGATTGGATCTTCTTTGTTTAAAGATAAGTACTCTTTTGTATTTGACTTGTAATGATTTTATTTATATGCTTGTGATAATTATGCATGTAGTTGCATGTTGTATGTGGATTGAGTTACTTGCACTATGTGTTTTTATTTACCTATCTGTGAATGCATTCTAAAAGTTATAAATTCATAATTACGGTTACGGGGAAAAATTTAAAGGCCCCAATTTAGTTACTGTCCCCTCCTGTTGGCTAGATTGAAGGATGGGGATGCTATAGAGTGGTATCAAAGCTTTTGGTTTCCATATTGGATTTGTATGGGCAAAAAATGCACAATTACAGGAAAAAAATATGACTTGAATATGAAAGACCCCTAAGAAAACTCATGGGTTCCATTAAGTTAGATGGTATTCTAACCAAACCATGGGTTAGATATATGGTTTACAAGTGGGAGAGATAGACTAGTTGAGGAAATTTTCCATTTGCAGATATGCAGTGGAAATGGTTCTATGCAAGTCGAGTCATTAGAGGAAATTTCAACTTAAAATGGGCCTCCGAAGGAAAATTAATAAAATAATAGTTAAAATAATAAAATAATATTTATTAATTTTGGAGGAAGAAAAGAAAAAACTACTTTTTTGTTCGTATTTTTGACATATCTCCCTGTGTTTTTACTCAAATTTCAATCGGGAGAGCTCGTTGGATGCTGAATTAAATTCCGAATCCAACGAGTACCCACTTGGCATACTTTTCATGGGCCCCGCTACCCCAAAAACAAGAAATACTTGAAAAAACGTGATGATGATGTCATCATCACGTTTGTTCAGGTATTTCTTTTTTGGGGGTAGTGGGGCCCATAAAAAGTATTCCAAGTGGGTAATCGTTGGACGTGGAATTTAATTCTACATCTAACGAGCTCTCCTGATCGAAATTTGAGTAAAAACACAAGGAGATATGTCGAAAATACGAGCAAAAAAAGTAGTTTTTTTATGATACCTATCCCCAAATTTATATTAAAAAAATGTTTAACAGGTGCTCCCTTTTTTAATTTTAAAGCATTTTGATTGGCTAATGCATGATGACATGGAATTTGTATTATTTTTGGAAGGCCCATTTTAAATTGAAATTTCCTCTAATGTCTGTTAAGACGGATAAGGGACCATGAATAAATTTAAATTAATCCCCTTAATGCCAAATTAAAGTTTCATGTAATTTCAAAATTTTAAAAATTTCGGAATTTTCAAGTGGACCCCACCCATGCTACATAGACGTGTGACATGGAGGATCCATGTGGGTGGAAGGAATGATGTGGAATGATAACATCACACCCACATGTAGGTGGTTTCTCATGATCGAGTGTGGGGGTCGATGAAGAATCGACCATTGAGTTGTAGGGAAAATCAACAGTCGTGGCTCATAGTGCCCTAGAAATGTTCACAATGTGTAATATCGGGTAGATGAATATTCAATCATCGAATCTTTTGGAAGATCGATAGTCAAGACTCATAACATGCTGGTAATGTGTGTAGTGGTTAATTTTGGTGAGCGAAGAGTTGGGATAAAATCAATCAGGGTGTGTGTCACTCTTTGAATGACAACTCCTCCCCAAGGAAATTTTCAAAACTATTTTCCTCATGAGAAGTTACCACCTTTAGCAACGAGAAAACCGTGAACGCATTGGCATCTAAGACCAGGTGGTATTGTGCCATGACAGTCGATGGAGGGTAACTTGGACACATCACGGGGTGACAAATCGGGCATGTCTAACACCTATCCGTAGGGGAATGGTGGTGCAAAGTCAAATTATGAATTGGTGATTTAGATGTTTTTGTAATTTGATCATAAAAGTGCTTGTAGCCATAATTTGACAAAAAATGTCAATATGGGTATTTCTAGAATAAATGGTTTTTCTTATTTATAAGGATGTAATAAATCTAACAAATATGTTTATATGAACTAATTTTCATATTCAGAATTATATCAGTAAATGTTAAGGTTCAACAGTGAGTATAGTGCAATTGGGAAACCTATGATCTTGCTTGGACCAAGAAGGTCATCACCATGGATGATGTCCAAGATCCTTGTGAATTTGTGATAGATACCATGGGAGAGAATATATAGATTGAGAATGCATAGATAGAAACCAATGGTATGAGAAACCAAGAGACTCCCTCAGACATTGCAAAAACCATAAGGAGCATAAGGGTGGAATTGTAAAGTTGTAGAGCAGAAAATGAAAGGGTGATTAGAAATTAAGAATAACAGAATTGGATAAATGAAACTATGCTTCAAAGTGTGACAAAAATTTAAAGGAAGATTAACTCTATACACCACTCAAAAAATTAGGAAAGGATTGGGAGTATCTTATGGAGGCACTCTCACAAAAGGTCCCATAGATCAAGAAGGATTTCTAGAGACATGAAATCTACTCTAGAAATATATTATAGTGAGTCATATGACTGTAAGGATTCCATTGAATGATTAAGCTTTTCGTCTCATAGGAATAAGAGGAAGATTTCTTCCAAGGACAATTTACAGGGAGAATTTAGGAAGGCCAAAACTCCTACATTTGATGGCAAGGTAAAATATGGTCAAGAAGTTGAGGCTTTGCTTCTTGGGATGAGGAAGTATTTCCAAGTTCAAGACAAATCAAGAAATATGAAAGCAATAGTGGCCATATTCAATCTGAATGGAAGGGCATTTATATGGTGGGATCACCTTAGGCAAGTGAAGAAGATCAATTAAAGAAATATTGTGTGGAAGTAGTTCAATGAACACTTAAATCAAAAGTACCTCTCTGATAGGTACTATGATGGAAAAATTAAAGAATTCCATGAGATGAAATTGGGACAAATGACTATGGAGGAATATGCAAATAAATTCTTGGAGTTGCTAAGATATGCCAAGTATATCAAAGATAGTAAAGTGAAAATCCAACATTTTCTAAGTGGGTTTCTTCAGTCCTACAAAGATAGAATTGAGTTTGATCAACCTAAAACTCAAGATGAGACCATAAGGAAGGATAGTTACTATTATGATCAAGCCAAAATCAATCCATATTTCCATAAGCCATGGAAGAACAAGAAAAATGATAAGTTTGACCAAGGTTCAAGCCTCCTCATTTCATAAATTAGAAAAGGCAACCACCATAAGGTGTGACAAAACTAACTAGGATGATGGGAGACAAGCCAAGAGAGCTATTTCAATGTTGGGGATTTGGATAGGACCGTTTGCTCAGAAACTATCCACATAGGAATGAGAGTGCAAAGCAAGTTTACAACATTCAAGAATTTGAAACTGTGGGTCATGATGGCAAGGACAAATCCTAGAAATTATGTTGCACTAGAGGAATATCAAGCATATCATTAATAAACTATTGTTGAGGTTGAAGGTAAGATGAATAAGAAATATATTTATATTTTAGTTGAAATGTTGGGATATTATAAACCCACTTCACACTTAGGATAACAATATTTATTCTTTATTGATTAAATTCCTACCTACTAGCCTAGATAGTTGGCATCCACTTGCACCACTTTGTCAACACTTTCCATATATACCCCAAGAGTGCCTTTATCTTGATTCTAGTTAGATCTTGACAACTTTATTAACTGCCGGAATTAGTAATTGTGCCTTCCTACATATTCTATATTTATACTATTTTTATATTGCTTTTCTGTGGATAAGGTAAACTTAGTCAACTAGGAAATTGCTATATTTTTTTCCAACCAATACTACATGGTTTTCTCTCAAAATTCCATGTTTAACATGTTTTTACATCACTCATGACAACTCACTCATGGTTCATCCAATTCATGAGGTCCTTGATGGATTTGGAAAGTGTTGTAGCCACATATGGGGGTTTATCATATTTGGTAAGTCATCTTTATGAGCTAGCAGGAGTTGTCTCCTAAAAAACTCGAATTTACCTATGAAGGATGCATTATTTAATGTACACTATGATGATCAATAATACATGGAAAGATATTGGATCACTCTTCGATTCTCTTGTATTCAGTCTCTTTATTCTTCTCTCTATTTTCCTTATGCATGCTTGTGAGACTGATCTTGTAGCTAGATATACTTTCTGTGATTTCTTCTTAACTTCAGAGGTGTTGTTTCTACATGGTATTAGAGCTCTCCTACATGGTATCAGAGCCACAGGTTGTCAATTTTATTTGAGCGCAAGCTTTCTTAAGTTCTACAGAGTTGAGGAGCTATATGTTCTCTCCATCAGAGCGCATCCAATCTCCTATTCCTCTCTGAAGAAGAGATTGAATTGAGCTTAGAATATTTTCTCCTAGTTTATTTGTGCAAGTTGTAGCGAGTATATTCTTGAGCACATCAACATATCAATATGGATTCTTCTTCAGCTATGATCTTGAATCCCTTCAACTATCATGAATGGAATGCCAAGATTGGCATTCTAATGCGCAGTAAGGGACTCTATAGTGTTTCTATGACTTTAGAAAATGAACCAAATTCTATTGTTGAGAATGCTAAGTGGCATAATAGGTTGGATGAAGGCTATGGATTGCTTTGCCTCTCTATTTCCCCTGATATACTCTTTCATCTAGAAGGTAATTTGACCACTCCAAACCAAGTATGAATCAAACTTGAGTCTGCCTTTGGAGTTCAATATGAGATAAGAGTGCATAAGTTGGAGAATGAGTTATTCTCATTGAGTCCAAGCAATTTCGATTCTATTAAGTGTTTATTCACCAAATTCAACTCACTTTTTATATTTCTCAAGCAATGTGGGATTGAGAAGAAGTAAAATCAATTAATCCTTTCCATCCTATCAAAATTGGGTCCTGAATACTCAATTTTTGTGTCTACTTGTCATGCTACTAGACTTGTTATTTCTAATTGGAAAATGAATTCTTTAAGTACATTATTTGATTCAATAACAAATGAGAAAGATAAATTGATCCATATGGGTGCTCTTAGATCTTCCAAGGGAAAGGATCATGCTCTCGTAGTTCAGGGAATTAAGAATTCTAGGTCAAAAGAGAAGCAAATTGTGAAATAGAAGAAGCCAAAGTCAAATAATGAAGATGAAAGTTCGAGGCCTATTGAAGAAAATTCAATGAAGAAAGTAAAGAAGAAAGGAAGTACATCCAAGTGTTCTTCTTGTAGTAAGGGATTTAATCTTGAGAAGAAAAGTTTCAAGAAGAATATGGACATCATGTCTCAGCTTCTTGAGAAGCACAATATCGAAGTTCCAAATGAGCTAGAGAAGCCTATTGAATCTTTATAACACTGTCATAGTGCGCAATTCCAATGTGATATAAACTATGCCTTGAGGGCTAGAGTTAAATAATTTCCTCACATATTTGATATATCTTTACTTTCTGATATATAAAAATCAGAAATGTCATTTTATTTCTTTGATAATCCACCTATCAGTTTACTAGATTCATCTCCCAATGATTGTGATTTTTCACTAGATACTGACTTGTCTTTAAGCAGCTCTTCCTCACGTCATTCAAGTGATTATAATTCTGATTTAGAATCATGTTTGCAGGGTGATATGCATGTTATGAAATCATCCATACCATATACCATACTTATGAATATTCCTAAGACTATACAAACCCCAAGTTCACTAGTTGATTCTCATTGGTTTCTTATGCAGTGTTACGTATATCAAATGGTTTCAAGTCTTGTATATTTTTCATTGGTTGGTGTTGCTGGCAGCAACAAATCCCATTTTAACAGCTTAAAATGGGAGCCCCATTCATTCATTAAATTAGCTCTCAAAGCCATGATCTTGTTATGGGATTTTTTTGTCATCTTTACTATAAGTATTGTGTTTTGGTTTTAATAAAATTTCCTTTAAAAAACCTTGTTTTTTTGGTTTTGCGGATTGCAGAAATACTCTTTTCTTTAATATGTTTTGTGTTTCTACAATCGCATAGAAGATTTCAAAAGTCCTTTTTTGGGGGGTTTTGGAAATCGATTTCCTACATTCCGCAACCCACAATTACAGATATTGGAATTTTCTTGGTTTGATATAAACTTGTCTTTCTGCAACCCGCAACCTGCAATGCAGATTGCGGATTGCGGATTGCATTCGAGTAGCACTAGATCAAATAGAGGGAAGTGTATTTGATACCATTCTATACAACAAATTGAATCCACACAAATTTCATGATTGGAAAATATGTGTGTTGCAGCTGCAGCAATTTCTCAAAATTCAAAAAAAATTTGGACCCTCCTTTAATTCGTTTTTGCACAGTTTTTGGTTTTGCTTGATGCTTGAATAAAGATTACTTTTATGCGGGAAATGTTTTAATGTTTGAATTAATTTTGCCTCACCATCGGAAGTGTTTTGTACTATTGAGTCGGGAGTCTAGTCATCTGCGAGCCCGCCGTTTCGGAAAGGAACAAGACATCACCTCCGATTCAAATGTTATTGGCCTCCGATGCGTTTTCTTTGTCGGCAGCTGTTTTGAGATTCCGTCGGAACCTTTGTCTATACATTTTCCGCCGTTGCGGAGAAGGTTCTGCAAGGTTGTCTGAGATTTGTTTTATCCTTTTCAATTCCCCATCGTTCTGATTCGCAGATCCTTGGTTTTTCCAACTTTCGCCGTTGTGGCTCTAGAAAGAACTATGCTTCCGATAGTTTGATTTATCTATTCCGCTTGGTTGATATTTTTTGCTTGATTCATGTTTATTCTGACTCCGATTCTGATGGTCTACGGAACTCATTCCCTTATGTTTTTCATCGTTGCGGCTCTCCAACCATCCGTCTATCCGAAGCCTTAGTCTCGCGAGCTCCGATGTGAGTTTGTTTTGTTTCGCTGCTGGCACCATTGCGGGTGTCCTCACTATTTTATCATCTGCCGTTGCGAAGGCAATATTGACATGATCGTCGATCCCATAGACGTTCCACCTCCCGATGGTGTCATTTTTTCCCGCCGATTATAGTTGACCAAGACGTATATATTTTTGGTTTGGGGGCTTATTATTTTATTGTATTTTGACGATTTCTCCGTGCTGTCATTTTTGCTCGAACAGACCAAGGATTTCGCTATCAGTTCCTTCGCTCCTAGGTGGCTCCGCCGTGGAAGTTTACTGGTTTTCCTCCACCAGTCGCGTAGCATAGTGCCAGGTAGGCCCTTATGCCCGTTTTACCGTTTCGTTTGATTGGTCGAACTTTTTTTTTGTTGTCCCCGCGGTTAGTGGTTTCCTAGGTTTTCCCATCCCGACCTGTATATATATTCGAGTTAAATAGTATGGCTGCCTGCTGGGGAATCTTTGTAGTTTGCTTGATGATGACTCTCATGGCCATTGAGGATTTGCAGACCGCACTCGATTGTTGGGAAGACCAGTGCAGACGGCCGTTACGCTATTCGCACCAGTTTCCCCCAGTCTGCGTGTGGCCATCCGGGGAGGGCATTTTCAAGGTTTTCTTCCGAGATGTTGAGGTTTTGTTTCATTGTATCATCTCCCTCGCTTTTATGAACCAGGGTCGCAACGTTGAAGGTGTTAAACTCGAATCCGAACCCCGAACCAGTTTAGGTTAGAATGCATTGCCTAGTCAGGTCATGAGGCGAGTGTGTTTACAGCAAGTAGCTTCCTCTTATGGTTTATGAGTTAAGTGCGCTATCAGTGCAGTGTCCTCACTTGGGATTTGGAACCTATTTCTTCCATGTAGCGTTTGGGTCATAGCACCGAGAGGGGGTTTCGAGACTATGTTCTTGTTGACAAGAGGAGGAGGATTTTCGTCGTTTTAGAAAACCCATGCTTTTCTAAGTTAAATCTGCAAATGTTGGTCGAGAGCTGGTTTTAGCCTTTTCGGCAAATTAATTTTATGCAGGAACACTTGGCTTTTTGAGCATTGTTGTTTATTCTTCATAGTTGCACTCATGTTTAGCATAGATGAGGTAAAATGCTTATACAGTTGCCTCCATTTTGAATGTTATCTGGAAATGACCCAACAGAACCTAAAAGCAATTTCTGTACATGACAGGGAAATTCCTCAGAATCCAAGATGTCTAAACGTCAGAAGAAGGCTCCCGTGGTAGAAGAGGAACCCGAAGTCGAAATCGTTACCAAAGTCGAATAAACCTACGAGGACACCAAATGCGTAGTTGGTGTGGAACCCGAATATCAATGGGGGGGAATTTATAGATTAATAACACACCGAGAAGTACTTGACATAGGTTTTGAAGAAGAAACCATCTATGCCAATATAGAGAGATCTTCATTGATGAAAATGGCTACTAGACCTGATCTTTTTCCATGCTCAGAGGTGATTGGGTGGATTCTTCCCAGGGCAGATGTAACCACCATGATTTTGGAAAATGTTGATAAACAGGGTTATGTTGTTTATAGCCCTGGGTATGTAGCACTGGCCTACCACTTACCAGAAGCACAAGTATACCTGACTGAAGATTGGCTGAAGGCAATTAAGATGGACCTAGTCAAGACATTAAAGAGAATGCTGGTGCATGGAAGGAATTTTAGAACTAGGCCAACCAGGGAATATGATACTGCCACTCTCAGAACCCCTTACAGGTTCAATGCCCTGATGCTGAACATGATTTTTGGGAGGGCCCACAGTAAAAGCTTCAAGTTAGAATGGGTGCCTATCATTTTCTATGTTGCTACACAGGGGACAGTGTTCAACTGGGTAAACATTGTGTCCAACAACCTCTCAGACTGCATTGCATCAGCATCAGGAGGGGTGTCCCAGAAGAGATCAGAGTTCTATATGAGCTCTATACTAATTGATTGCATACTATGCAACCAACCCTTCCCCAATCTGAGGTGTATCTGGGACCGGGAAAGAACACCAGTCTACTCAGCATACAAACCACTGTGGGAACACAAATACCATAGTCACTATCGGGGAGTGTGCGAGCACTTCATCATGCCACTATATACATTGATCTTCTTAAAAGAGTGCAACTGTATGTTAGAGGAAGCATTGCAGGTGATTGAGGAATACGCAGACTACTATCTGACAGAGGATGGATTATATTTCAGAATGTTTGGATGCTCCAGAGCACCCTCACTACTGCCTAAGTATGCCACTGACTATGTAGTCCACAAAGAGGCAGTTAGACAAGTCTTTTTAGATGGCATAGGGAGCTTTCTGTTTGAACACAAGAAGCAGCTTACCCTCCTTTGCCATTCAGGTTGGGAAGCTACAAGTTTACTAGGGTGAAGAAAACTGACGAATTCGTGGAAGAATTGGGGAGATTCCATTTTGGGGAAATGCGTTTCCATAGGAATGATTCCCGAAATAAAGTGGCAGAGCACTGCAGAGAGGCGAATGTACATTTTGAATACACAAGCCACTAGGACAGAGAGGAATCCATTTTCTGCAGTGCACAAAATATAACAGCCTTAAGAAGAAGGTTTAAGAAGAAGGTTTAAGAAGAAAATCACCACGAAAGGAGGAAAAGGACAGGATGAGCAAGAAAAGGAAGAGGAGGAAGAAACTAGAAAAAAGAAATGAAGATGCTAGGAGACTAGCACAAGAGGCCGAAAGATGGCTCAAAGGTGAGGAGGAAGAAAAGAGAAGAGCTGCACAAAAAGCAGCTAGGAAGGCAGAAGAAGCTTCCCAGAGTGAAGAGGAGGAAAAGAAAATAAAGATGGATGAGGAGCTGAAGAAGCAGGAAGCAGAGAGGCTAAAGCTGATAGGGACAGTGACAGAGCAATCAGCTTCTGATCCTGTAGACAGTCAGGCTTAGGACTCGAGGAACCCTGATATTCAAGATCCTAAGGCAGCTGCTACCAGCACAACAGGACAGGCTATGGTCTCCACCCTTAGGCTAATTCCTTTTGAGCAGAAAAAAGGGGAGGAAGTACCGAATTTCAACACTATCTTTTATGATAGGGAAAAGAAAAGAATAATGAAGAGGACCGAGAGAAAGGTCGAGACTGGGGGGCACTCCGGTAAAATGATAAATGATACAACTGTAGTATATGGGACAGACAAGGACCCCAGGTTCACTATCAGAGCGGGGGCTGCATTGATCCATGCTTCTGATGACAATGTAGATCGAATAATGATTGATATTGAACAGTCAAAGAAGTCCTCTTCCCAGCTGAAAGATACCCTAAGAAAAGAGAGAGAGGAAAATAATAGGTTGAGAAGAAAGTTTGAAGACATACAACAGGAAATCAAGTCTTTAAAAGCTGAGCTCCAACTCCTCCAGATAGAGAAGAGATCTATGGAGGCCACCCAACAAAGTCTGGAAAAAATGCAGCAGGAATATCAAGAGTTAAGAATGGAAAAGGAGCAGCTGCTAGGAAGGATAGGGGAGTTGGAGCTGCAGAAGGCTACCTTGGAGGAATATGAGAGGAAATATCAGGGGAAGAATGCAGAACTTAAAGAACAGATTACCTCGTTGACAGTAGCTCTAGAAGAGGCCAAGGAATAGCAGGTCAGTCTTCAGCCTTTCAAGGCACGTTCTGGCACAGAGAAGCAAGATGCACCAGCTACAAGTGGCCATAGAGGAAGAAAGGTGCAGGGTTTTGCAGGTAGACAACCGGCTGGAAGAGATTTTGGAAACCTCTTCATATTTTGTAGATAGATCATAGGACATCTTAGAGGTCCTGACAGGAAGGATGGCGAGATTAGAAGTGAATGAAGAAACCCCTGCAGATCTACCATTGAAAGATCAACAGGCCCTAAGGCAAGACTATGATTTACTGGAGTTTGCCATAAACACAGCCAAGGAATTCAAGAAGGTTGTCAAGAAGACAAAGGGGGCTTGTGTGGAATTCTTCAGGAGACTCTTGATCACTTATAATCGCTGCCAGGTTGAGGCTGAACAGAAAATGGATAACTTTCCAGACCACAACCTGTTTTTGGAGATTTTGCAAAGAAGATATCAGGAAGATGAACAAAGGATACAGCACATTAAAGCTTTAGACGAGCAGACCCTGAGGAATGAAGTAGATCATTCCGCGGTTAGTGTGCTGCTGTTAGAAGACCAGCTTCACCTGAGCACAGCCAGAATAGAAGTCATAACAAATCAAGCTACTAAATTCGAAATAAATATTCATTTCCTAGAACCTTCTGAATTCGAAAGCATTGCCTCAGAGGCTTCAACATGGAAGAAATTTTTTAATAGTCAAGCGGGACCCTCCTCATGAGCATTTTATTCATTTTATTGTAATGTATTGTAAATTTTATAAACACTTAATGAAAGAAAAATGTGGGAGGTGAAGAGTTGGGGAGGCCCAAGAGTCATTTCGTGGGCAACCCAACAGTTTTGTTCTTTTGTATAAATATAGAGAATCTAGACAAGAAGAGAGACTTTTTCCCAGTTAGATTGGAAGAAGAACTATTTCCTTTTGCAATAAGTAATTACAGTTTGCCTGTTGGAGAAATCTTGGTGTAATGTTCAAATGCTATGCTATGGATTTGTTGAAGAGGAACTATTTCGTTTTCAACTTTGTGTCCATTAACTGTGAGATCGTTCTAACTCTTTGAACCTATGTTCTTGTATGAATGATCTCTGGTTTGTTTTAAGAAAACTTCCACTATGAGTAATGAATGTTGTTCATAGACAATTGGCTATCTGGTTGTTCAAATATCTTTAAATGTTCATGTGTTTGAAAGAAGTATCAGCTATCTATGATTTCTTTTTTATAATGCATGCACAAAATACATTACTCATTAATAAGTGATAATCTTGCTCCCTAGGGATAGGTTAGGTAGTTAGTTTTAATTTCTTGCTGTGTGTGTGAATTAGACGCAAGAGAGTCTAAGATGAGAGGTAAGAACCTACGCATCACATTGTGAACACTCCTTGCATTCTCAATCAACCTGCATCTTAGATAGGCACTTGCATATCATACTTAAAGTCAAAAAATACAAAAATATACACGGTGGACCGGGCCGCAACCGGTAAAACCTTTTATTTTTGTCACTTAACCTATGGTAGCCGGACCGCAAACTGGACGGATTCCCTATACCAAACAGTCATGGGCTAGTTGGGATAAGTCGAATAATTAGATAGGTTCTTCAATAGCATGAATTGAATATTTATACAATGAAGAGTGACCTTTTGTTTTCAAGTTCCAAGAGGTCATCGTGACTCTTCAATTTCTTGTAAACTGGAAACAAATGTATATAAAACAAATCTTTTATTTACAAAATGACATAATCCCTATGGATTAGGTGTTGAGCAACTATATATATAATCAAAATAAATTACTATTTCATTTTAAAATTACAAAAAATTACTAATAGAAAACAAAAAGATATGAGTATGCCCATAAAAGATTTAAAAATACGATATCTTATTTTAAAAAATAAACAAAATTGAGATTCCATTAAGATTTATGTGAGGATAAACAACATGAAGCGTATATATTAAATCCTTCACATGGAACTAATGGAATAATCATTAATGAAACAAAATTGAGATTTCATTAAGATTTATTTGAGGATAAACAACATGAAGCGTATATATTAAATCCTTCACATGTAACTAATGGAATAATCATTTTTCTTTAAGATAATTTAAAGTACTTGTTTGTTCAATAGTTAATTGTTAATTGTTATTTTAGTGGTGATTCATTTTTTGTTTGTTTGTTGATTTAAAAATACAAAAGCATGCATATACGTCCATGCATTACAAGCTTAAAGTCATATATTATATGCATGGTTTACATAACAACAAGAATACATGCATGTATTGCACAATACAAATTTAGTGTAAGAAGGTATGTTTATATTACAATATTGTTTATATTTTTTTGCAATTCATGAATGCCAAAGTGAGTATTATTGGAAAACTCATAAATGGATAAAGTAAAATTTAATAACAATATTAGTGAATATTTTTATTTATTTATTATTATTATTTTTTTTTAACTTTCCTCCTATTTATATTAAATCAAAGAAATAATACAACTTTTTTACAGGTTTTTACAAAAATCTTCAAAAAAAATTCTTTAAAATATACAATACATAACTTAAACGATTTAATCTTTAAGCTAGTTCAAAAGATTATTCCTTTCAGTGCTTCAACAACTAATAAAAAAGACAAAAGAAGATTTGCTATATAGTCTAACATCTTCAAATTATGCTCTGAATATAAGCTTCTTCAGATCAACAAAGCCTTCAAAGGTCTTCTTCCCTTCCATATATTCTTGAATACTTGCAAATCCAAACAAATATGAGAGTGCTTCTTTTGAAAGTGAGTTTGCTATAGCATTGAAGCACCTCAAAATATGGCAGAAAGTAATGCTTGTGTTGGGCCAGGAAAAGTGCATAAGGAAGAATCCAATGCGCAAGCGTAAGATGGGCAAAACAGACATGTGACGGAGAAAGGCAGGTAAAGGAAGAAGTGTAATTGTATAGCAGAGGAAGATGCGAAGAGGAAAGGAAGATCCGAGTCAATGGAAGAGGCAGGTAAAAGAGTTAAGGCTGAATAAGTGCAAGTCAAGGAAGATTGCAGAAGAATGAGCCGAGGAAAGACTAAATGACAGTTTTGCGGCTAGTTATGACCTGTACAAACAAGCTGAAAGGCGTTTCCACGGCTAGTTATGGCCATGGTAAATGTAATGCAAGACTTTTGCGTCTAGGTATGGGTCGTCATCAATGTAATGAAATATATTTTGTAGCTACTTGAGTCTGTAATAACTGAGTTGTACTCTGTCGACCCTGCACGGTCTCGTAAACACTATAAATAGGAGGAACCCGCTCTGGTTAGCTTCATTAAGAGTCGGCAAGATTAGAAGTATTATAAACGATAAGAGAGGAGTCTGATAGTAGAAGGTTGTTGAGCCACAGATCTGCAGCTGAGTGCACAGATAGTAGAGTAGAAGAGTCAATCTAGGTTGTGTGTGTATCAGTAGGAGTAGATAGAAGAGTAAACCAGAGAGCATGAGAGCAAGAAGAGTTGAGCTAAAAGGCAGATCTTAAGAACAGTGTGTAAGTCGCAGACTACAAGGTGCTACCTATATTTCTCATGCCAAATGAAGAGCACCTTGGTGGTTTTTCCCAGATGGGTTTCCACATTATTTCCTATGTTGATGAATGTTGAATGGTGAATGTTTAACTGTAAATGTTGAATGTTTGCTTATCTTCCATTATTTATAGTTATTGTGTAAATGAGTGTCGCAATATTGATGAATGCAGTAAATGAATGAATTACTAAAGCATTGTTGAGCACCATATATTACTACTGTTAAAATACTGTTAAGTTATAATACTACTGTGCCATTGTCATCTATGGTTGAGGAATCAGCTGCGTCGCACTGTTGCACTAGTTGATAAAGTTGTTAAGGATAAATTAGTGTTGCACGCTAGTTGTGGCGTACTTTTGCACCGCTGTCGAGTAGTGAAAGACTCCATCCCTCCATCTATGTGCAACCTAGGTTCAAAAACAACATAAAACCAACACAAAACCATTTGTTGGCCTCTTTTCCTTACTTGCGCGACCCAGGTTCAACAACAACACAAAAACAATAAAACACCCAAAGACATCGGCCCAACAGAGCAAGCTCAGTCGGCAGCATCCGCGAGGCAGGTGCAGTCTCACCTGAAATATCCTAATGTGTAACTACTAGAACCATGTTTCCGCAGTTGGTGAGGGAGTACAGTCCCTTGGTGTGCGGCCAAGGCACTCCACAAAGATGGAGGGATGGAGTATTTCACTACTTGACAGCGATGCAATAGTGTGCCACAAACAACGTGCGACACTATTTTATCCTTAACAACTTTATCAACTGGTGCAATAGTGTGACGCAGCTGATTCCTTAACTATAAATGACAATGAGCAACAGTATTTTAACAAGAGTAATATATGGTGCTTGAAAATGCTTTAGTCATTCATTCATTTACTTGATTCATCAATATTGCGACATTCATTCACACAATAACTATAAATAATGGAATATAATCAAACATTCAACATTGACAGTTAAACATTCAACCATCCACATTCACCATTCAACATTCATCAACACAGGAAATAATGTGGAAACCCATCTGGGAAAAACTACCAAGGTGCTCTTCATCTAGCATGAGAAATATAGGTAGCACCTTGCAGTCTGTGACTTACATACTGTTCTTAAGATCTGTCTTTTAGCACAACTCTTCTTGCTCTCATGCTCTTTGGTTTATTCTTCTATCTACTCCTACTGATCCGCACACAGCCTGGATCGACTCTTCTACTCTACTATCTATGCACTTAGCTGCAGATCCTCGTCTCAACAACCTCCTACTATCAAACTCCTCTCTGATCTTTAACAATACTCCTACTCTTAATGAAGCTAACCCTTATACAGAGCAAGTTCCTCCTATTTATAGTGTTTACAAGACCGTGCAGGTTCGACTGAGTATAGGTCAGTTATTACAGACTCAAGCAGCTACACAATATATTTCATTACATTGATGACAACCCATACCTAGCCGCAAAAATTCCTGCATTACATTAACCATGACCATAACTAGCCACAGAAACGTCTTTCAACCTGTTTGTATAGGTCATAACTAGCCACAAAACGTTCCTTTAGTCTTTTGTCGGCTCGTCCTTCTGTAGTATTCCTTGACTTGCACCTATTTAGCCTTAACTCTTCTACCTACCTCTTCCACCAACTGGGATCTACCTTTTTCTCGTCACAGCTTCTTCTGCTTTGCGCTTGCGCTTCTTCCTTTACCTGACTTTCTCCGTCGCATTCCTGTTTTACCTGTCTTACACTTGCATGTCAGATTCTTCCTTATGCACTTTTCCTGGCCCAACAGGCCCCCATCACTCACATGTGGCTCGTCTCGAGCCACTAAGAAAAATTAACACCGCTAGGAAAATTTTAAGTCTCTGACGCAGGTTGAACCACAGGACCAACCTTGTCCTGAAATTCCTGCAAAATTTGTTGCACCCATGCAACATTCGTGCTGACCTCTTCAACTTGCTTTGCCAACTGTTCCACATAGTCAGAACCGATATGTTCCGATGGTCCTTCTTCCAATGACTAAGTGATATGTTGGATATTTTGTTGTATAGGCTAAATAAGTCCTGTAACTCGTTCTGTCTCTGACTAGTGTGTTGTCACTTGGTCATTCTGAATCTGCTCCTTGTCACGCAGAGCCTTTACCTCCTATTGGAACTACTTGAGATTGACTACTTTTGCAACCTTTTCCTTAAGCGACAGCTTCTTCATGTATGCTTTTAACGTTGCAATTTTCAGCTCGGCCTACCGCGCATCTTCCATGATCTTTTTCGCTGCTTCATCTTCCAGAAGCAATCCCCATGTCACGAAAATGGCTTCAACTGCCTCAATGTAGAGCTGTTTTCCTTTCCTCATCCTTCCCACGGCCTTAGATGTTGTATTCCTACATTCTTCAAGCACCTCAGGAGGTGTGCTTGGTATTTGATGTACCTTTATTTCCTCGACTTGTTTTCTAAGTTCCACCGTAATCCACGACAGCCGACCAACCTTGGCAGCTGAATCCTCATCCTCTTGGCCTTCTTCCAGTTGGAAATCTGCAAACTGTGCTTTTAATAACTTTTGCTAGTGTAAGTCGGCTCTCTTCATGCGCCTCGATCTCCTGGTCCTTTTCCCTAAGTAGGACCTTGCGCTCTTTTTCCTTCCTTGTCTTCTTTGTGGCTTGATAAGCAACGCATTTTATCTTATACAAAGTTCAGTCACAGCTGCATGTTGAATGGAGTATACTTCAGCTAATGCTAGCTTTGAGAAGTCTAGTGACAATGTCCCTGTGGCCTAGATAATATCGTCATATTCTGGTGTTCCCGACACTAGTGCTTTCACCTATAACTTGAGCTTGAGGGGCGGCAGTAATAACGACACAGCTAATGTATCCCCAGGATCAACGCCATATGTCTCAACCTTGACAGTGGTTTTTGCTTCATTAATGACCTCTGTGACCTTGTTGAGGTGCTCGGCGACTTTGTTGGCCACTTGCACCTGCTGCATTCTTAGGCCCTCAAGGCTGGTCTTGGCTACTTCTATGACAACGTCTGCAAGTAGGCCAATGTCTTATTTATGCAAGCTAACAGTATCAGGCATTTTGTCAGCTTTTCGCTTCTTGCGCAGGTGTATGTACCCTTGTTCCTACTCTTGCCACTGGGTTCGCACATCCTCATCAGTAGGTGTGCCTTCTGAATCACCACGACCAAAGCCACCATCACCTCTGTTGTTACCTTCATCGCTATATTCATTCAAAAATGAATCATCTTGCGCGTCGCCGCTATCATTGCCTTAACAGTTTTCTTGGTCGTCACCTTAGCCATCATCTTGGCAATTACCTTGGTCACCAGCTGGGTTTTCTTCTTGGTCCATCTGCTCCTCGAATGGGCCACGCCACTCTATTGACCAGTCTTGTATGATCACATCGATATCCGCATTCTCAATCATAAATCCCGTCGGGTGTGCCTGCTTTTCTGGATCCTGTTGCGACTCCAAGATAACATTGTGGACACCAGCTTGGAAGTTTATGAATGCTGCATATCTTCGTACTATCATAGCTTTTATTTGGTGCTGGTGTCGCACAACTTCTCTCAACTGCTTCTCGTGCAGAAATAATTCTATCTTATTGTCTTTTCGCGGATCTTATCCTCCTTGTTCTTCCATAGGTTCTTATACTTTGCGCCATGGAAAAGAACGGGAATGTCCTGTGGCTGGTAATCTGGTGGGTCTGACCAAAGAATAAAAGAGATCAAAATGAGCAGCCATGAGTAATGGAATTTAGCCTTACCATCCACCTACGCTTGCTCCGCGTCCTCTATCAATTCGTTCAACAAAAATTGCAACCAGTTGAACTTTACTCCCGCATCACATTGCTCTACTAGTTCAACAGTCCTAACGTTACATTCAACAGACTGCATCTTGGGCATCATCTTGCAAGATATTATTTTTACGGTGAACCGCACCATGTTATCAGTGATCGAGCTAATGAGAAATCCTCTACCTGCACTCTGTAGGTCATATTTCTACTTCATCTTTGGGGTATCCCTGTTTGGTCACAGATATGGCACAGGGTCGTCTCCTTACCACGTGAGACCCGTTATTTATGAAATGAGGTCGATGTCCACTGGATATGGTCAGTCGAGCCACGAGTATGCTCCATGAAAGCAAACAAGAAGGTGTTGCACATATATAGTTACTTGCGTGCTCCACCCAAAGTGCGGCGTGAGCAGTAGGTTGAGTAGGCCTACATCATCCACACCTCAAGCCCACTCCATTGGTACTATAAGTTGGGGCTCAGGTGGCACGACAGGAGTCATGACCATATAGTGTTTCCATTCTAAGCTCGCATTATTGCAGGTATCAACATCCTCAAACTGAAGATTGGCCAGCTTTAGGATTATGTTCAGGAGCAATGGTACATTAGCAGGGATCTGTGGCGAGACCGAGGAAGAGCGTGCTTTCATTGTAAGCTTCACCTCATGTACGTCAAATATCCTTGGCTAAACATAGGGTGGTAGCAAGTTTTGCTCTTCAATGGTGGCACCCACATTCCTATGTGGTGGTGACTCGGGTGCTTCCTCAACTGGTATTTCTTTAGTGGCCTTACGCTTATGCTTCAACACCCTAACCGACGATGATGAAGTTCCTGGGATGTCTCTCTCTGATATGAAGGGTTGCAGTCCTACAGTCAGTATGTTCACAGGTGGAGCTTGAATCGGGGCCGCTGCAAGGGCCAAACTAGATGCAATAACAAAAGTTGAACTAGAGGTTGAACCAACCATACGAGCTGTTTGCAGGTTTGGTCGCACCATTGTTTCGGGTTCTTGTTCTTCTTCCTATACTTCTAGTGACAAAATATCTTCTTCGATCAGAGACGATGAGGTGATTATCACGTGAGATTGCTCACTGGCACTAGAAATCTCAATAACCATTAGCTTTGGCTCTCAATCTCAAGCTCTCGTTCGCTCATCTTCTCTCTGTGCAAGTAAACTGAACCTTGACGAAAAAGCCTAATATTTATAGAGGTGAGCTCATGCTTGATGTGATCATTGCATGGCAGATCGAAGTCTTTTCGATCACATGGGCTTCTCATTCGATGCATTCCACCATTAACTCACCTACTTGAGTGTTGATCGGTACTTGTCAAGGCAGTTATGGTAGTTACGACGGATATGACTAATGGGACCAAAAATCACGCCACCATTCTCCTTGTACTTTGTTGAATTAATGATGTGTTGCTATCATAATCGCTTATATGTGATTGGGTATCCGGGCTTTAATGACGACTAATTGTCATTCCCTCTTTTTACTGTGATTTTCCTGCTTTCGTCACAAACGTGCGACATAACAGTTTCCTTCCCCTTTTCTCTCTCTCTCTTTTTTCACGCACGACGCGACCTTACCTAGGCATGTCGCGACCATCATAGTAAGGTTTCAGGTGACTGCCATTCACCATTCCTATGACATGTGTTCCATCTAGCTTCTACAATTTCATTGTGCCCGCATCAGTGATGTGCGCGATCAAATATGGCCCTAGCCAATGCATCTTCAACTTCCTTGGATGTTTGAAGACTTTACTATCATACAACAAAACAAGTCCTCTGACTTTGAATGGATTAATTTGGATATGGCGGTCATGCCATGGTTTTTTCCTTTGCTTCTCTATGTTTTGATGGAATCCTACGATGAAGCGTTATTCTTCCATATAAATGAGCCACGACAATATTTGCTAGAGAGCATTTCCATCGAGCATTTCCATTAGCGCAACAATTCTTAGGTTTGTCACAATGAACTCCATTGGCACAACAACTTCTTGTCCATATCACGGTCTTGGTTAATGCATTCTCCATAATCTTGTTGAAGGATTCAACCGTTCCATTCACTTGAGGATGATAGGGTGTCGTCTTCTTATGTTGAATCTGGAACTCTGTAGTAATCTCAGTAATCATTTTGTTAAGAAAATGTGTACCTTGGTCACTTAGGAGAATTTTTGGACAGCCAAATCTGGTCACCACATTCTCAAATAAAAACTTCATTGCAGTCACAATGGTGCAATCCTTAATAGGCACAGCTTCAACCCATCTGGTTAAACAGTCTGCCGCAGTAATAATGTAGCGTGTTCTAGTCCTCTTCCCTGGTGGACTGTTCGGTCCAACAAAATCAACAGCTCACTTGTTAAATGCTTGGAGGGTTATCTATGGTGCAAGTAGCATCTTTTCGCGACGCGACGATTTTTCTGTTCTCTTGTAGATATCACAGCATCGACATAAGCTCTTAGTATCCATGTGTATGGTTGGCCACCAGAGTCATGCTTGCAGTATCTTGCGCACAGTTTCCTTTCTAACATGGTGTCCTCTTGCGACACCAGCATGTGCTTCACTCATTATCCATTGTCACTCATAGTAAAAAACACAGCATCGCAATATTTCATCCGTGCCCAGCTTGTATAAGTGTCCCACAATCAATGTATAATCAGTGGCTCTAAAAACTAGAGTTTCTTCTGGTTAGTGGAGAATCCTTCAGGCACATAGCCTGTGCTCAGGAAGTGGATGACAGTGTTAAACTCTTTATTCTGATCATCCATCATGGTGACCGCAAATAATTTCATGTCAGGCAAGTTATCCTCCATACTGGTTGGTTCTTCACCACTTTCTATCCTTGATAAGTGTTCAAGTCCGACATTCAGTCGACCAGGTTTAACTATGACCTCAAATTCAAATTCTTCAAACAGGAGGAGCCATCGACAGATCTCCCCCACCCCAACACTGGCTTGTTGACTAGGTATTTTAAATTCGAATGATGAGTGTACATTTTGAAATTTCCACCCAACAAGTATTGTCAGAAATTCTGAAGTGCATAGACCATGGCGAGTCCTTGTCTCTCTGTCATCGTGTAATATTTTTCTAACGTTGACAATTTCTTGCTAGCAAAATAAATACGGTGGTCAAGCGCACCCTCACCTGGTTGCGTCAAGACTATGCCAAGCGCGACAGATGACACATTGAAATGGACATGGAACTCCTTTTTCTAGTTCGGAAATACAAGTATTGGCGCAGTGGCCATCTGGTTCTTTAATTTGTCCAAGCTTTCCTGACAAGTTTCCATCCACTGAAACTTTGCATATTTTTTCAACAGTTTTTCCATGGGTGCAGTTATCTGAGCATATCCTATGATAAATTTTCTATAGTAACCTATGTGTCCTAACACTAATCTAAGTTGCATGACTGATGTAGGCGGTGGTAAATCAAGGATAATCACAACTTTTGCTAGGTCAACCAAAATACTGTCGCAACTTATGACATGACCCAACAGTACACCAAATGGTGCGCAAAAAATACATTTCTTGGAATTAAGGCTGATATGATGTTGGTGACAACGGCCCAACATCATGCACAGACTCTCAATATGGTCTCTTACTATACCAAACACAATCCAATCATCAAAGTAGACCTCAAGAAATTTATGTATGAAATCTTTAAAAGCAGAAACTACTATTCTAAATAAAATTGCAGTGCATTCTTGAGTCCAAAGGGCATTACCATATACTGGTAGCATCACCACTCTGTGACGAAGGTCATTTTGTGCCGATCCTCTTTCACAATTCTAACTTGATCATAGCCAAAGAAGCCATTGTTGAATGAATACATCTCTTTCCCTCCAACGCTTTCTAATACTTCATCTATAAACGGTGTTGGGAATGGATCGTGCAGGCATGCATCATTCAACTTCCTTAGGTCAACACGGATCCTAAATTCACATGTTGTCTTCTTATCCTGGATCGCTATAGGGTTGATCCACTCTGGTTCCTCAACATGTTCAATGATTCCTGCATCGAGCATGCGATCCAATTCTGCTTTTACCTTCTCTTTATACATTGGATTCAACCTATAAGGTCGCTACTTAACTGGTTTAGCATCTGGTTTCAGGGGTATTTTCATTTCCCTTAGGTTGTCGACTATTCCCTTCATCTCTGAGAATTTGGTAGGGAATAGGTCCTGATACTCATGCAACAAGTCTGTGATCTTTGCTACCGTCTCATCATCCCAATAATCTCCTATATTGGCAAAATTTGGGTTCTCTAGCAAGCCAATGTTCACTTTCTTGATTTTCAGCGGCTTGAGGAACTGGTCACTAGAAATAATAATTCCTTCAACTTCGCGCATACCCTCCAATTCTGGTATGTTTATATTAGTTGGATCATCATCTGGTTCTCCGGCCAAGTTGTAACAAGTCATCCATTGCTGGATAGTCGCGTTGCATTGATGGGAACTTGTTAATTAGAAAAGGATTTCAACGAATATCTTTTCCTTGATCGTCTGAAGCGCATCATCAACTATAGGTTGCTCATCAACAAATTCAAATGTGTGTGTGAACTGCTTATCTATCCCTTCCCAATCTTGAGTTCCTTGTCGCAATTCCATGGATGTATACCAGCATCTGGGTTTCATTTCCAATGTATGAATGAAATCATGGGCCCATTCCTATCGTGGGTATTATACAAATGCTATGCGACACTAGTTAATGTGCTCGACAGGGTTTTATAGCCCTGTGTATTTATGACTCACGACATTGATTTCTTCTCCGAATTGAACTTTCGACAATTTTCTGCACTGTGCCCATTTTGATATGGATTGCTTATGTGTACCCCACCATTTGGCAGGCGTAGCCTTCAATACATAGTCCAAGGCAGACAAGCGCTGCGGTTTTCTTACCAGTCCTTCAAACTCGCTGAGGAAGGTTACAAGGTTAGGTAACCCCTCATATGTGGTAACTCCCTGTTGGCCTGATTTTATGACCTAGGCCAACAGAGGAAATCAAGCCCACACAGGTTACTTAATACAGTTCCCGGTATGTTTAAGTTAGCTTGATTTTGTAGGTTATGGTCTCCTACTACCAGCTGAATTTTTATTCTCTTTAGGAGAATATATTTAGAAAAAATCAGCAAAATATTTCCTATGCTAATCTAAAATCAATCTAATTCCTAATGTTAATTTCTAAATCTAAGTTATCCTAAATTTTCTTTCCCAAGGAAAGTCTCTTGTTTTGGATTTTGATTTAAATTTTGACTAAGAAGTTGTTTCAAATATTAAACAACTAACTAAACTAAAACCTATTTAACAGTTACTAAATAAACTAAGAAAATCTAAGCTAAAATTAAATGAAACCTATTATATCCTACCTATCTCAGCTGAGAGAAATCTTATTTAATTAAATTAAAGACCTATTGATGATATATAAATTTGAAAAAGAAATAAATTCAAGTCAGTAAGACATCTTAACAAAATTGAAATTATAACATATTTCTGATTTTGTAATATTTTATGAAAGAAGAATAATGAAACAAAAATGACTTCACTATTCTACAATTCTAACTATCAAAAGGTAATTAATATTTAACACTTCGATATTTGAACAATAATGATAATTAACCAACTATTTTTAAAATGTTTGTCAAAATACAAATATTTTAATTCATTAGTTAATGAATAATAATATCACTATCATTTACTTATCAAGCAAACCTTAACTAAATAAAAGATATGATATTTAATGCCAAACATAGAAATGAGTGATTAGAGCAAGTCTTTATGGATTATACATTAATCACAGCAAAGCATGATCATATATATAGATAATTGAAGAAAGACAAATACTAAACATGCATATATATNGAATATCAACAAGTCAAAACATCAAAATTTAAGTATAAGTCTTCTTCTCTAAACTCCATCCCATTTTTCAGAACATAGTGTTGTCTTTTATACACAAAAAGATCTAAACTACTGTGAGACTTTTTAGAACTAAATTCTAAATTTAGTACAATCTATTTTAACACCTATTCGACTAATGAGGCATCATAATCAAAATCAAAAGCACCTGGCAAGCATTAACTTCTGTCAAAATAAATTCAGTAGGAACATGACTTTGATAGGCTTCGACTGCTCCACAAATGATGCATCAAACAACAACAAGTGCTACCGGTCAGCAAAATCATCTCCATTCAATCCAACATGTTCATAGTATAAGTACACCTAGTAGACGAGATCATCCATATTATTCAAACTCGAAACCATTTCACTATTTGTTGGAAAAGCTTTAAAGGAGGAGAACAATATCAAAATATGAAAGTCCATTTTTCCCTGACACCTACGAAAACCAATTAACCGTGCATGAGTTTTATTAAAAATGTAATTAATAACAAAACATAAATAACACATTTAATTTAATGATATACAATGCCCGCAGAATCTATGATTCTATGGGCATGCTAATTACTTATTCTGTTAGTTACCCAAAAACAAAAACTAGCAACAATAATATTTTTCAAGTAGTGACTCACAATCTGGTAGCTCGACGAGCCTCAGAAAGTTTAGCTCTAAGTTCTAGGATCTTAAGCTCTTGTCTGTTTACCTGTTTGAGAAACTGCTCGTGAATGATCGTTACAGAATTCTTGGCCTCTTTGTATCTATTTTTCTTTAGACTCATCTGTCGCCATCTATTCACTCAATCTAGAAGCTCCGCCTTGAATGTTTTATTCTCTCCATCCTTCATTGTTGCATTGGCATGGAATTCCTTCAATTCTCCTTTCAACTGTATGATTTTAATTTCATAAATTTGATTAAGAGTATGCTGTAATGTTTCCTCATCCTCATCATGAAATGAGTCATTAGATTGTGGGGAATTAGGTTTATTCATATCTTGGGAAGATGAAGGAATACCTACACATGAAGGTTCCATCTTAGACTCATTAGGGTCAGCATTACAAATGAGCTCTTTAGTCGAGGGCGTCACAAGGTCATTCACTTTTGAAGTTTGTTCATCAATATGAAGCATCTAATGATTTGAGGAAAATATATTATCCTCATTGTCAACTTGAATCACAAAATGTTTTGCACTTTGTTGCATCGTTACAGGCATGGAAATGGTAGTCATACTACGAGTGAACCTACGGACATTCGTAGGGCTTGGATTCTTTTTTTAGGTTCGAATTGATCAACAGAAACAGAACTCATATTTAGGTTTTCAACTAATCCCTCAGAAGTTTTATCCAATACTCGGTTTCCTTGGGCTAGCTGTATGTTATCAGAAGCTTCAACACTAATCAGCTGAGGCTTACCTTCTACCAATCCATTTTCCAAACCTATCGATTGAATTGGGTTTTTTACTCTTAAATCTTTAGGGTTTGATTCAACATTCACTTCAATTGTTTCAGACTCACGAGGTTGCCTCCTCTTCTGCCAATTATTTGGCCGAACAGAGGGCCATTCTTCATTCTATCCAAAACCATTCTCATCTAGAAATTGGTACCAGGTTTTGCCAATAAAAGACAATTTATATTTAAATAATATCTTCACCAAACCATGATGGAAGAGGATATGGTCTTGGTCCCCTATAGTGTTTTGAACGGCAGATGCCATCTTGCATAAGCTATTAAGCAGGAAATAAGATAAATTCATCTTTGGGCTTTTAAAAGCCATCACAAACCTCAAGTGGTAAAAACAAATAGTGGCATACCTTCCATCACATGTGATATACCATATAATCATTTGGAGAAGCATCTCCCATTGAGGTTGTATATATTTGACTGGATATCCAAATTTCTCATCGAACCCCTCAGGCAGAGGAAGTAAGAAATTTTTCTATTTCTCTCTATTAATTTATTTCTTCTTGAACCATCATTCCCCCTTTTGTGGCAAGGCAGTGGCATTTTCTACGAATTCCTAAAAAATTTATAACCGTAAATTCCCAACCTGTGCTATATTTCCTTTGAGGGACAAAGCATAGCGCCAAGTGACTTCTACATTGTGTCTGCTAAAAGCCTTGAAACAATCGCCCTGCCCAATATTATCAAATAACTGAAAGACATCTGGGTTAATGGCCAAAATATCAATCCCATCTGGTTCAAACCTACACAAGGGGGCCATAATCAAATTTGTTGTTTCTTTAATTGAACGACCAAGGAAAGGTGTTGTGAAAATAGCAGGAATAGGTATACCAGATTCGGCTTTCATCATGAAACCTTTACTTGATTCTATGCAAACCCAAACGATAACCCTAGACTCGTTCTTATGTGTGACATCTCACCGTCAAATCCAATTCATGCATCTAGCAAACATTTGATCTGACTCGAAATTATTTCCTTACGGTTGAATCATGTCGAATTATGAATGTAATATGGATACAAGATAAGATAATAATTTCAGGATATGTTCACATATCAAGTGTCAAGAAGAATCCATTTGTATCCAACATCAATTAATTCAGTTTCAGATTTGGCATGGGAGAGCTTATACGTGAAGATCAAAGGTACTGATCAATATTTCGTAGTTCATCCCGAGGTTACAAATAATCATAATGAGGCTACAACTTGCCATCCAAAATATTCAATAATCATGCATATTGATACTTACCATATGATGAATAATGATCCTGCTTTGAATTCTTATAAAAAATGGTGAAGATTGTAATGATTCACCACGATTCAAACCATAATACCAAGCTTATAAATTCATGATTCTCAACTAGTTCAATTCAATGGATTAGAGTGATACGATAATTTTTCAAAGAGAACAAACGTTAACTTAGAAATATCATACACATTATAAAGATAATCATCAAACTTTGAGTTTATAAAATTTCTATCAAAAACAGAAGTCGAGTCATTGACCATGATAAAATAAACTTCAATGATGCTTCAGAATATTTTCAAAGGTGAGCATGGTTCCATATATATAATTTTCTAGGCATATGTTTATATTATTTCTCTACAAAGATCAAAAATTAAATGAATGATATTTCTATAAGGGTTTAATAATATGATAAAATAATTTGATTAACCCTAATAACTCATATTCAGTCATAAAAATTCCATCATAAATCATGCCCAGTATCAAAGCCAGAAACGAAATTAGAACTATTTACATGAAAAGAAAAGATCTAAAAATTAAATAAGTTGATTGAAAGATATTAATAAACAGCTCATCAATATATATAATCAATAATAATATAATAAAAATTTGATCATATATAACCTAGGATTTTAACAGCTGCAAGAAAAATTAATCATCTTAATTTGACCTGACCTTTGAAACCTTAATCCTAATTTTCAATTTTCTCCTAATTGAGGGTACCTTTAGAATCATAGATTTTGAAGGCACTCTTCTATAATTTTGTAATGAATTATAGAAGAACACTGATGAGTTTTATTAAGCAAGGCAAGAATAAAATTGCGAGGGTTGTTGCTTGCCAACAATTGGTGACATACTGGGCGAACCAGTTATCTCTGTTCATTCATCTCAAAAGCTGCAAAAAATATAATCTTAAAATTTGCTTAAAACAAATTAGAAATCCTTAATCTAATAAGAACTAGTACTCCATTCACATTTGTGAAGATTTTTAGAACTACCCTCATTTACGTTGATAAAGATTTAGTCATAGACAAACTTAAATTTACCCTATCAAAACCAAGTACTCAGGATAAAGGTAATCCACATCAGTAGTATAAAGATACATCTATTTACTTATCTGAAAAAACTTTCAAGACATGCTCCAATTATAAAACATTTATTGATTTTCCATTAAAGTTTAACTGAAGAATATTGTCTAGGCCTGGTAGCCTGATATTAACAACATCATTCACGAGTTTTACCAGAAATAAACTAGGCGACTCATGATGAGACCTCATGTCCCTTGATCTTATGCTCAAGAGCCATCACCCTGGTGATCAGAAATGATGTTACCCCTTATAAAGCTAATGATCATGATTAAGTCGTCTCGTAATGAGACCTCCTATTCTCCAATCAAAATCCAACTTGTTACAGATAATTATGCATAGAGCAGACTTCAAAATATTTGCAGATGGTAAATAAACTTCTAAAAGAATTACTGATAATCCAAATTGATAAAGATTTTCCAAGCACTAAGTTTTGAAAAGGAAATCTATCATCTATTCCAAATATGAAGAAACAAATGATTGAAGGTTAATCCTGATTATAAACATAAACATGATTAATTATATGTCCTTGTCAAATTTGAGAAAAACTGATCAGTTTAAGCGAATATTGAAGATCTATCTTATTACAACTAATCAATATAGACGAATAAACTGGATTTAAGCCTCAGGGTTTATTTATTTACAAATACCCTCTTAATATGTACAAAAATGATGATTTAAATTTATTTCATCTGCAACTATGTACAAAAATATAGACAAAAGTATGTACAAAGGTTTGAAAGATCATGATGTTTTGACAGAAGAGATCAATCAATTCTGAAATGAATTTTAGGAATATTGATCACAGATGTATCAAAAAATTCAAATATTCATTAAAAATTACAATGATATTGTTTGATATAAGAATGTACAGAAAGATCAACAAAAATGATGAAGTATAACAACCAATATGTACAAAAAATTAATTCTGAAATTAAAAGTTATTCACACAAGATTGGTTGAAAATACGAGAAGAAAATGTTGTACAATTATTAAGAGAATGAACAAGATTATGTATAGAACTATGTACAAATTCAAAGTCTGATGAAATCATCAGAAATATTTTTTCAAAATCAGTCCATTTACCGGGAATGTTTCAGACTGACATTCTAAGGTTTGCAGACCAAAAGTGCTAGGACATAACTTCTCAGCAATGAAAAAACGGACCAAAACAGAGACGTTGGAATTTAGTATGTTCCCCTTTATCCTCGTGATCTTTATCCCATTTAAGCACTAAATCACCCACCTGAAATTCTATGTTAGAACTAGAAGATTGGTTAAACAATGATTTAGTAATTTGTTGGTGTTTGACAAAATGTTGCTTAGCCTTATCTCTATCTTCTTCTAATTTCAACAGAGTGTTAATTCTCTTCTCTATAACTAGACAATCTTCATCATGAACGGATTGGGATATTTGTGGAGAAGGTAAAAATAAGTTAGGAGGAAGAATAGCTTTTGTACCATAGACCAGGAAGAAAGGTGAATTGCCCATTGGGGATTTAGGAGTGACTCTATCCACCCATAGTGCATTAATTAATGATGTATGCCAATCACAATGATGGATTGAAATGGTCATTTTAAAAAATTTGAACAAATTTGTATTCGTTGATTCAACTAGACCATTACAGTGAGGATGATAATTCGACGAATACCTAACCCTTATACCTTTCTCCAATGCAAATTGAGTTAATTCAATTGATGAAAAATACAAGGCATTATCAAAAACAGGAGAGTTGGGAACACCAAATATTGTAATGATAGAAGAATCTATAAATAAGATAACTTGATTGATATTCACTACCCTCAAATGTGCAGCCTCTGCCCATCGGGTAAAATAATCAGTGGCAGTAATGATATATTTACGTTGCAAAAAAAAATGTGGGTTTATTGGACCAACTATGTCGATACCCCATTGTTGAAAAGGTCTCTCTACTATAACCGGATGTAAAGGAAAGACATGATTCTTAACCCTACCTGCAACAATTTGGCATTCTTACACTTTCTAACGAAAGCATAAGAATCTCGGAATAAGGTAGGCCAATAATAGCCATCCCTAATAATTTTATGTGACATAGTCTCTCCTCCAAAGTGGCCACCTGCAGGACCAAAATGTAGTTCTCTTAAGATTGTCTCAGTTTCATCCTGGTCTAAGTAACGAAGAAAAACATCATTTGAATTCCTCCTAAAAAGAGTATTATCAATGAGCAAATAAGGAGCTGATTTTAATCTAAGGGCTCTCCTCTTTCCTGGTTCAAGGTGGTCAAGAGCAGTTCATGTTTCCAAAATAGTTCTTAAATATGAATACGAAGAATCCTGTAGTGGAGGATAAAAATAAATTTCTATCTTTAGCAAGGTTTCATCAATGATAGTCTCAGAATTACTATTTAGCAAATGGGATACCTCAAAAGCAAGTTTACACAATCCTTGTCCTTTTACTACTATTGAAGGTTTAATTTTGAGATCATACTCGTGGAGAGCTGTCATCCAAGGTGCTCTTTTTTCACCCAAGTCCTTTTGTACTAACAGATTTCTAACTGCAGGGAAAGGAACTATCACTTTGGTTTTTTATTTCAAAAGATACGGACGAAAATGTTTCACTACTTAAAAAACAACGAACGCTTGTTTATCAACCTCATGGTAGTTTAGTTCTCCTCCCTTAAAGTTCGAACTCATAAAAGAAGTAGGTACTTCATAATTTTGCTTATTGTGTTGAGTGAGTACTGCAGCATAAGCCACATTAGAAGAAAAAGTATAAAGTATGAAATATTTTGTAAAATCTAGGCTTAAAAGACTGGGGGCTTCCGAAATAGATTCTAAGATTCGATTGAATGATTCATTCTCAGGATTACCCCAATTAAAAACATATTTCTTGATCATATTTTGAAAAGTTCGAATGATTTCCGAAAAACTAGGAATAAATCTCCTAACAAAGTTTATTTCCCCTAGAAAAGATTGCATTGATTTCTTACTTGAAGGAAAAGTTATTCTTGATATGGCTTGGTTTCATTCAAGATCAATCATGATCCCATGTTTTGACACCACACAATCTAACAAAAGACCTTGTGTAACAACAAATATCGTTTTCTTAGGATTTAAAGAAACCCCATATTTTCTACAACGTTCAAATACTTTTCCAAGGTGAATAATGTGATCATGTCGGTATTTAGAAAATACAGTAACATCATCTAGACAAAAAACCACTGAATGATTGATTAATTCTCTAAAGGTAATATCAGTTTCTCTTTGAAAGGTTTCCCCAGCGTTGATTAACCTAAAGGGAATCTTTTGGTAAGCATATGTTCCCCACGGGGTTCTGAATGTTGTTTTAAGTTGATCGTTTGGGGAAACCAAAATTTGGTTATATCCTGAGAAACCATCAAGAAGCGATAGCATATCATACCAAGAGACTTTCTAAAGGATTTGTTCCATGGGAGGAACCGGGTAATTGTCTTTTTCAGAAGATTTGTTTAAATTCCAAAAATCGACACATAATCGAATGTCACCATTTTTCTTCCTGATGGGAACCAAATTAGCTACCCATTGAGTATGTATGATAGGAAAGATAATCTTAGCAGCTAAAAGTTTGTTTAACTCTTTCTTGATTGTTGGTTCTAGAGTTGGGTGAAATTTTCTAAGTTTTTGTTGGAAAGGTTTTGATGCTTGTTTCATAGGGATAATGTGTTGCGTGACTTGTGGGTTAAATGTCTTTAAATCATCATGCATCCAAGCAAACACATTCTTGAATTCCTTAAATAATTTGATAAATGTCAATTTTTCTGCAGGGGTGCAATCTATTCCTAAATTTACAATTTGGGGATTAGATTCTATTCCTAGATTTACAGTTTCATATTTCATTTGTGAACTATTAGTTTTGCAATTAGAAACAGATTTAAATTTGTCTTGAAGATCGTAAAATCTTTCTAATCTTAAAACTGAGTTAGGAATTGGTTTTACCTTCTCAAGAGCCTTTTCAATTGAACAAAAATCATGTATTACCGTAAAGTCCCATAAATTTTCATCATGGGTAACTTTGTCAATGGCTGAATCTTTGAAAGTGTCCTCATTCGTTAGAAAGTTCAGAATATGCAAATCATTATCACAAATGCGCCAATTAAAAATATTATCTGGTATAGAAGGTCTAAAAATTAATTCAACTAAAAAGAAATCAGATGTAAGATTCTCCGATGGAATTAATTTTGACGCAACATTTGCTAGTAATTCTGCCTCTTGATTCTGGAATCTAGGAATTGAAATTATATTGAATGCATCAAAATACAAAATGATATTCCATACCTCTCACCGATAGTTTTGCAAATGTTTTAAAATGCAGTGTATTGAATTACGAATGTGCCTGACGATGATTTCAGAATCACCATATGCGACCAATACTTTGATGTTCAAATAAATTGCTTTCTTCAGGCCCTGAATTTGTGCATCATATTCTACAGTATTATTTGTACAATCAAATTCAAGCCTACATTCTATACAAGTTTTGTTTCCTTTTGGGTCAATTAACAGGAAATCAGCTCCTGCTCCTTCTTCGGATTTTGACCCGTCAAAGTACAAGGTCCAAGTAGAACTATCTGTAACTACCTTGCTTTTAACAATATGTACATAATCATGGTTATCTACATTATTTACAATATCCTTAAATGAAGAATCATGCTGAATAGTGGTAACATTCATAATTTCAGATTGTTGTTTATTATAAAAAAAGGAAGAATTTTCAGATTTGGAGTTTCAAAAACGAAGTTTGTACATATAATTTCCTATTATAGAATCTGAAAATAGAGCTGGTTCATTTGGATCATGCAATTATGTTATTGTGTGTTTCAAATATCTTTCCCTTCTTATCTTTATTTGATTGGCTTTTCCATTTTTGGGTAACCATAAGGTTGACCAATCTGCGGTGAAAAATCCATTCATATTATGAGACCAATCCCTGCTAAAAAACAACCCATATGCATCAGGGATGTCTGCAACAACAATATCTATGATTTGAAAAATTGAAGGGTTACTGGAAAGCCTAATTAGAACATCCTTCATTTCTCCCAAAACCCTCACATTTGTTCGGTATGATGGAACATATTTGGCATTTAGCCTTTGACAAACAAACAAAGGCATCACATTATTAGACGCTCCAGAATCGGCCATACAGTTATGGGTGTTTCTATTTAAGATTTAAAAGGTAAGGAGAAACAGAGGAGTTGTATATTTTGAGTTCTTCCCTATTAGTGTGGGTTTATTACCTGCTGATTTTCCTTTATCATTAAGTACTAAATCATTGTTTGAATTATTAGCACCTGTATTTTGTTGAACACTACGAACTATAGAACTCATAGCAGGAGTTATAATGGGACCATTGGGCATGGGATATATTTGAAGAAGATCGTACATACTAATGTTTGCACACAAATTTTTCAGATCTTCAATTATGTCATACTGCAGATCTAACTTCGGAGAATTCTGGATAGGCTGAGAATTCCTCACAGGTTGATTTTGCTTAACAGGATGAGGATTCTTATTGTCCTTACTTGGGGTAGAACTTGATGATGCTCCAGGAGTATTTGTAGATGTTCTACTCTGATTGTTATAGGCATGTTGACCTGAAGGAGGATTTCTAACTTCAGAATAGTTTACTAGACTATCCCAAAAATGACCATTTAATTGTTGTGGTTCTTGAAATTATTCTTCATTTTCAGATTTTTCTTCTTCTTCGTGATCTATAGTTTCTTGATTTGAAGGTGTTTTAGATAAAGACAAGACTGCTTGAATAGTGTTAAAAATCTCCTCATTGACTATTATACCAAGAGGCAAACTTGGTTTATTATTAGCAGTCGGATTTTGTCTAGATTGGTTCCTGAAAAATCCTCTAGAAGAAGAAACTTTTGAATTAGTTTTCTTCAATCCTACCTCTTCATTATTCAATGCCTGAATATCATTTTGAAATTGTTCAACATCAAAATCCTTATCTTTATCTAAACTAGATATTTCAACTTTCTTACAAGGAAAGGTATCAATTTTACCACTTCTTTTAGGCTCATATGACATAGAGCCTTTCTCAACTTTAATAGCCTCTTCAAAAGTTTCGACAAGTGTTGCCTTTCCAGCTCGTTTAACATACATCCCTAGGTATTTTGGTAAGGGTGAAGTGTAATTTTTTTATAATTATATCCTCAGGTGGTTGAGAGGAAACATTAATTTTGTTCTTTAAACTAAGGAATATCTGATTAAAGTCTTTGATTCTCTCTTTAGTTTCCATTTTAATTCGAGACAATTCAAGAGCTAAAGTAGCGGGTGTTTTGTCTTCCCCAAACTTGTCTAGAAAAGATTTGTTGAAATCGATCAAGGTTGTGATTGAACCTTGAACTAATAAGAAGTACCAAGTAGATGCACTCCCTTCAAAGGTTAACATGAACAAACGATAGACTACGTCCTCATGCTGAACGTTCATGGTCTGGATAGCTAAAATGAATTATCTATATGTACCTCAGCTGGCTCTTTATTATCCAGATTAAACTTTGGAAGAAGTTTGTCTGGATGTTTTGGCAATGGATGTTGCATGCTAGGTACAACAACAACAATTGTTCTTAGCCATGGAAGTGGATGGTTTGGTGGTGGATTAGGTGGAGGATTACCTCCTCCTCCTACAGGTATGTTTCCAACCATAGGATCTTCTTCAGAATCTGAAGAACTCTCTTGATTAAATGACCTTGGACTGTCAGGTGGTGATTACGGAGGAGAAGGTGGCTCACCCAAACCGCCTACAGAATTCAAACTTCTAACAGTATTTGTTCTAATAGTTTTCCTATAAGAAATTCTGACTTGATGACTTGGAGTCCTTAACTGTGAAGTATCAGCTTCTGCTGAAGCTTTATCAATTGCAATCAGATGAGGATTATGTCGTTAATGTCTAGGTAAACTGTAATCTATTGGTGTCAGACCAAGCTGATGAGCATAAGCTCTAGTAAGAATGCGACGTGAATCTTCTAAAGTCTGAGTACTCTATTCAGGAGTAAAAGGAGATGTATTATGATCTTGTTTAAGAATGCTCCTAACAGTTTCTATGAATGGTGAACTGTTACTTTCAGGTTGTAATGGATGATTTTGACTATTTGAATTTTTATCCTTAGTTCTATCAGCCATTAATCATTGTCATGCCCTCCTTCTATCGCCATTTGTTGGCCTGATTTTATGACCTAGGCCAACAGAGTAAATCAATTCCACACAGGTTACTTAATACAGTTCATGGTATGTTTAAGTTAGCTTGATTTCGCAGGTTATGGTCTCCAGCTACCAGCAGAATTTTTATTCTCTTAAGGAGAATATATTTAGAAAAACTCAACAAAATATTTCCTATGCTAATCTAAAATCAAACTAATTCCTAATGTTAATTTCAGAATCTAAGTTATCCTAAATTTGCTTTCTTAAGGAAAGTCTCTTGTTTTGGATTTTGATTTAAATTTTGACTAAGAAGTTGTTTCAAATATTAAACAACTAACTAAACTAAAACCTATTTAACAATTACTAAATAAACTAAGAAAATCTGAGCTAAAATTAAATCAAACCTAATCGATCCTACCTATCTCAGCTGAGAGCAATCTTATTTAATTAAATTAAATACTTGTTGATGATATATAAATCTGAAAAAAGAAATAACTTCAAGTGAGCAAGGCAACTTAACAGAATTGAAATTATAACATATTTCTCATTTTGTAATATTTTATGAAAGAATAATAATGAAACAAAAATGACTTCACTATTCTACAATTCTAACTATCAAAAGGTAATTAGTATTTAACACTTCGATATTTGAACAATAATGATAATTAACCAACTATTTTTAAAATATTTGTCAAAATACAAATATTTTAATTCATTAGTTAATGAATAATAATATCACTATCATTTACTTATCAAGCAAACCTTAACTAAATAAAAGATATGATATTTTATGTCAAACATAGAAATGAGTGATTAGAGCAAGTATTTATGGATTATACATTAATCTCAGCAAAGCATGATCATATATATAGATAATTGAAGAAAGACAAATACTAAACATTCATATATATCTAAGTTTCAAAATTAATTACAAAAGATACCAGTTCTAAAACTGTACTTTGAATACATCTAAGAGAGAAACAATTCTTCAGAATATCAACAAGTCAAAACATCAAAATTTAAGTATAAGTTTTCTTCTCTAAACTCCATCCCATTTTTTAGAACATAGTTCTGTATTTTATAGACAAAAATATCTAAACTACTTCGAGACTTTTTAGAACTAAATTCTAAATTTAGTACAATCTATTTTAACACCTATTCGACTGATGAGGCATCATAATCAATATCAAAAGCACCTCGAAAGCATTAACTTCTGTCAAATAAATTTAGTAGGAAACATGACATTGATAAGCTTCGACTGCTCCACAAAAGATGCATCAAACAACAAGTGCTATCGGTCAGCAAAATCATCTCCATTCAATTCAACACGTTCATATTATAAGTACACATGGAAAATGGGATCATCCATATTATTTTAACTCGAAACCATTTCACTATTTTTTGGAAAAGCTTTAAAGGAGGAGAACAACATCAAAATTTGAAATTCCATTTTGCCCTGTCTCCTGCAAAAACCAATTAATCGTGCATGGGTTTTATTAAAAATGTAATTAATAACAAAACATAAATAAAAAATTAAATTTAATGATATGCAATTCCTGCAGAATCTATGTTTCTGTGGGCATGCTAATTACTTGTTTTGTTACTTGCCCAAAAAACAAAAACATAGCAACAATAATGATTTTCAAGTAGTGACTCGCAATCTGGTAGTTTGACGAACCTCCGAACGTTTAGCTCTAAGTTCTAGGATCTTAAGCTCTTGTCTCTTTACCTGTTTGAGCAACTGATCAATAATGATCATTATAGACTTCTTGGCCTCTTTGTATCTATTTTTCTTAAGACTCATTTGTCGCCATTTATTCACCCAATCTAGCAGCTCTACCTTGAATGTTTTATTCTCTTCATCCTTCATTGTTGCATTGGTCTGGCATTCCTTCAATTCTCCTTTCAACTGTATGATTTTACTTTAATAAATTCGATTAAGAGTCTGCTATAATGTTTCCTCATCCTCATCATGAAATGAGTCATTATATTGTGGGGAATTAGGTTTATTCAGATCTTGGACAAATGAAGGAATACCTACACATGAAGGTTCCATCTCAGACTCATTAGGGTCAACATTACAAATGAGCTCTTTAGCCGATGGCGTCACAAGATCATTCACTATTGAATTTTGTTCATCAATATGAACCATCTCATGATTTGAGGAAAATATATTATCCTCACTGTCAACTTGAATCACAAAAGGTTTTTCCCTTTGTTGCATCGTTATAGGCATGGAAAGGGTTGTCATACTACGAGTGAACCTACGGACATTCACAGAGCTTGTGTTCTTTTTGTTTAGGTTCGAATTGATCAAAAGAAACCAAAATCATATTTAGGTTTTGAACTAATCCCTCAGAATTTTTATCCAATACTCGGTTTCCTTTTGCTAGCTGTATATTATCAGAACCTTAAACACTAATGAGTCGAGGGTTACCTTCTACCAATCCATTTTCCAAACCTATCGATTGAATTGGGTTTTCAACTCTTGAATCTTTAGGGTTTGATTCAACATTCACTTCAGTTGTTTAAGACTCACGAGGTCGCCTCCTCTTTTGCCGAGTCTTTGGCCGAACAGAGGGCCATTCTTCATTCTGTCCAAAATCATTCTCATCTAGAAATTGGTCCCAAGTTTGCCAATAAAAGACAATTTATATTTAACCAATATCTTCACCAAACCATGATGGAATAGTATACGGTCTTGGTCCCCTATATTGTTTTGAAAGGAAGATTCCATCTCGCATAAGCTATTAAGCAGGAAATAAGGTAAATTCATGTTTGATCCTATCAGGAAACTCAAGTGGTAAAAATGAACAGTGGCATACCTTCCATCACATGTGATATACCGTATAATAATTTGTAGAAGCATCTCCCATTGAGGTTGTAAATATTTGACTGGATATCCGAATTTATCATCGAACCCCTCAGGCAAAAGAAGTAATAAATTTTTCCATTTCTCTCTATTAATTTCTTTCTTCTTGAACCATTGTTCCCCCTTTTGTGGCCATATAGTGGCATTTGCTATGAAGTCCTCAAAAATTTCTAACCGTAAATTCCCAACCTGTGCTATATTTCCTTCAAGGGACAAAGAAAAGCACCGAGTGACTTCTACATTGTGTCTGCTAAAAGCCTTGAAAAAATCACCCCACCCAATCTTATCAAATAACTAAAAGACATATGGGTTAATGTCCAAAAGCTCAATCCCATCTGATTCAAACCTATATAGGGGGGCCATAATCAAATCCGTTGTTTCTTCAATTGAACGAGAAAGGAAAGGCATTGTGAAAATAGCCTGAATAGGTATACCAGATTCAACTTTCATCATGAAACCTTTACTCGGTTCTATGCAGACCCAAACGATATCCCTAGACTTGTTCTTACGTGTGACATCTCACCGTCAAAGCCAATTCATGCATCTAGCAAACATTTGATATGACTCGAAATTATTTCCTTATGGTTGAATCATGTCGAATTATGAATGTAATATGGATAACAGATAAGGTAATAATTTTAGGATATGTGCACATAACAAGTGTCAAGAAGAATCCATTCGTATCCAACATCAATTAATTCAGTTTCATATTTGGCATGGGAGAGATTATACGTGGAGATCAAAGGTACTGATCAATATTTCGTAGTTCATCCCCAGGTTACGAATAATCATAATGAAGCTACAACGTGGCATCCAAAATCTTCAATAATCATGCATATTGATACATACCATATGATGAATAATGATCATGCTTTGAAGTCTTATCAAAATTGGTGAAGGTGAATGATTCACTACGATTCAAACCATAATATCATGCTTATAAATTCATGAATATCAACTACTTCAATTCAATGGATTAGAGTGATACAATAATTTTTCAAAGAGAACAAACGTTAAGTTAGAAATATCATACACATTATAAAGATAATCATCAAACTTTGAGTTTATAAAATGTCTATCAAAAATAGAAGTCGATTCATTAATTATGATAAAATAAACTTCAATGATGCTTCCTAATATTTTCAAAGGTGAGCATGGTTCCATATATACAATTTTCTGGGCATATGTTTATATTATTTATCTACAAAGATAAAAAAATTAAATGAATGATATGTCTATAAGGGTTTAATAATATGATAGAATAATTTGATTAACCCTAATAACTCATATTCAGTCATAAAAATTCCATCATAAATCATGCTTAGCATTAAAGACAAAAATGAAATTAGAACTATTTACATGAAAAGAAAAGATCTAAAAATTAAATAAGTTGATTGAAATATATTAATAAACAACTCATCAAAATATATAATCAATAATAATATAATAAAAATTTGATCATATATAACCTAGGATTTTAACAGCTGCAAGAAAAATTAATCAACTTAATTTGACCTAACCTTTGAAACCTTAATCCTAATTGAGAGTACCTTCAGAATCATAAATTCTAAAGGCACTCTTCTATAATTTTGTAATGAATTATTGAAGAACACTGATCAGTATTATTAATTAAGGAAAGAATAAAATTGTGAGGTTTCTTGCCAACACTACCTCAACCGATTCTCCACTCGTTGCACCAACTGGGTAATTCTGGTGCATCGCCTCATGAAGACTTCATGCAATCTATTTTTCCATTTCTCTAAGGCCTCTCCTAAGTCGGATGTGCGGGAACTAGTAATCTTCCAACTCAGGTTTCCATCTGTTGTCAGGTTGATGTAATCTTCTTGTAAGGTAGTGACATTGTAGATCTTGTTGAGATAACCACCTTGTTCCTCATTGTAGATAGTCTTGACGTATCTTTTCCCCTCTAATGGGTCAATAGGCGACACTACCCTCATCTCATCATCTTCAAATGATAGAATCCTTTTCTTGAAATTTATAATGGTCTAATTATCTATGGCCCAATCTATCCCCAAAAGCATGGGATATGGGTTCGTGTCGTCGACAATGTTAATGACTTTGAAGTTTGCAAATGTGCGCAACCCCTCAATGTCGACAAGGACTTGACTCAACCTACCGATTGGTAGGACCTTTGCCCGATTTGCAAGTCACAACTGGAGAAGGGACCAGTCCAAGCGAGGCTTGCCCATACTCTCCTAGGCCTATCACGTCAAAACATTGACGTCCGACCCCAGATCTAAAATGATGTAATCCATGTCATAATCCCCTATCTGTGTAGTCATTCTTAACTCGCGACCAGTTTTGAATTTTTTCTTGACATGGTTAACCTTTCTTCTAGGTCGCGGTTCTTCTGGGTTTTCTTCTATCATTGCTTGTAGTTTTGCGATAGCATCCTTATCTTGAATTAGCACTAAGCAACTTGACATAAACGACTTGAGCTTACTAACCTTTTTCAAGATCTGCTTTTGGAATAGTTGTTGGAAGCGTTTAGGCATCTCCCTGAATTCAACTGATGTCGATGGTTGCCCTTGATCCACAAACTCTGGTCGCAATTCCAAAAAGACTTGCTTCTACTTTTGAACGTCAAATGGTACTTTCTTCTGCATCGTGGGTCGCACCTACGGTTGCGGTTGTTCCTGTGGTATATCTTGATCAGCTCCGGTCGCAACACCTCCTCATGTTACAATAGCAACACTCAGATCTCTTGGCTCAACAGCAACCATCTGAACATTTAAGTTAGGATTTGGACTCGAATTCTGCACAGGACCTGTGATGGTCCGAGCTTGCTACTTCGCAATCAACTGAGGACATTTCTCCACATTATCGTCCTGTGATTTACAATATGAGCATGTCTTTGCAGGCTCTTGGAAATCCCTGGCATAATGGCCCGACTATCCACAGTTATAGCATGTAACATGACCTCTTCCTCTTCCAAATCCTCCTCCTCCTCTTCCTCTGAAGTTTCCACCACCCCTTCCCTGAGGATGTGGTTGCTGTGGTGGGTATTGATTATACTAGTATTGCAGATGATATTGGTCATGTGGCGCATACTCATTCTGAGGAGCATACTGATTCGGTGGGAAAGGACAAGGGTGGTAGTGTGCTTGCGCCTGTTGAACCTGAACCTACCCATCATTCTTCATCAAGTAGGTATCTACTGTATTTTCCTTCAAGAGTTGGTATGCTCTGCAATCCTTCTCTTCATGCCCCATTGACTTACAAAATTTACAAAAAAGGCTTACTGGGGTACTTACAATATTTTGCAAGTATAGGCACTCTTCGTCACGATGCCCTCTATTCTGTCATATTTGGCACCAGGGTAGTCTGTCGGCACTCAACGGGTTTGGCGCACTCGATGAGATGTAGTTCATGTAGGTCAGACAATTATCCTTGGTGTTTCCATCCATTCTGCATTTCATGCACCATAAATATTCTTGGGCTTCCTTGCCCTTCTTGATATCCTAAAGCTATATCGTCATATTAGCTAGCTACTATTGAATCTACACCATTCCCGTGGCACCATATCTGATTGGTGAGGCTTCTAGATTCGTTGCTAATTCTAGTGCTTCTATTTGCAATTCGATATTTTGTTGCATTAACGGGCCTCAAATGTGTGGTAATATCGCAGCAATAAACCACTCTTTATGTTGCACATCAGACATTTGGAAACTTACTTTGGCCATCAAAGTTTTAAACCGGTGGTCAAAGTCCCATACGGACTCTGCCAACAATTATTTTATCTCCTTGATCTCGGTGATACATTGCAACTCAGATTTAGGTTTTCTAAACTCACAAATCATCGCGAGTCAGATTTCTTCAAGGGTATTTTGTGGGGTTCCTGGTCGTACTACACAGAACTTCATAAACTAGTCCAAGGCATGACCCCTCAAAGTCGTGATCATTTGTGATTTCTTTAGGTCTGCGTTATGAACTAGGCGAACCATCCAAGAAGCTTCACAGAGGAACCAATGTTGCTCTAGATTCTCTGCTCCATTCCCATTGAATGTGGGTAATATAATATCATGCCCGACCATTGAATTGGCATTGGAGTTGTCTACTGAATAATTTAATGGAGGTGTACCCTCTTGCACGCTAGTCGCAATGCTGGCACTATTAGTATTAACAATTCTTTCAAGATATGAGGCTCTAGACTTTACTTCTGGCGATACTCCTGGTGTGATGTAGTTGCATCTTGATGTTGGTGTCTCCACAAATTCCTCTAACTCTTCTGCCTTATATATCAACTTATACTCTTCCTATTTGTTTCAAGACCCTTCCTCTAGCCACGACTCAACTTTGTACTCACTCGCTTCAAATAGACTAAGAGTCTATCTACCTCCTATCGTCTTTCTTCTCTTTCCTGACTTGAATCTCCTTCCATTCCTTAGGAATCCAGCTTCTAGTTCAGGTTTTGCACTTCCTTGGAAAATATCAGCTCACCATTTCCCATTTTCTCTAGAGATCGTCCATGACATATCCCCTCCTCTAGATATGCGGCTCAACTACTCAACTGCAAGATACTCTTCTCATATACAAGCATCTTTATCCATGTATTGATAGATAACAAATACCTTCTTCGAGGTCCTTGGAAAAAAATTCTTTTAGCCTCACTATATGAGGTTATAGTCTCTACTGCAAACTCAGTAATATACCCTTGCAAAATATTGTCGACCAAAAAATCAACAGCTCTAGAGATGGGGTTACTTACACTAGTTATCTCGTGAACCAACTGATCACTCCACTCGACCGCTTCTCTTCTATGGAAATTTGTCTGTCGAGTTTCCAATCTTGAGAACCACTCATGCAGCACAATAGGAAACTTTGCAAACAATATCTCGTGAATATCAGAGTATATGTATTGGTATAACCAGTCTTCTACACTAAACTGTGACCTTGCGCTTTCTTCTTGAGAAAAGGTTAGCGTCTTAGACTACAACCAATCCTCTATTTCCTTCTTTGTCGGATGCCACAACATCTCCCTCAACTCAAATTATTACAGGTCCCGACAACATAACCATTTGTTGGCCTCTTTTCCTTACTTGTGCGACCCAAGCTCAACAACAACACACAACCAACAAAACACCCAAAGACATCGGCCCAACAGAGCAAGCTCAATCGGAAACACCCATGAGGCAAGCACAGTCTCACCCGAGATATCTTAATGTGTAACTTCCAGAACTATGTTTTTGTAGTTGGTGAGGGAGTACAGTTCCTTGGCGCGCGGGCAAGGCGCTCGACAAAGATGGAGGGATGGAGTCTTCCACTACTCAACAGCGGCACAACAGTGCACCACAACCAGCGTATGACACTAATTTATCCTTAACAACTTTATCAACTAGTGCAACAGTGTGACGCAGCTGATTCCTTAACCGTAAATGACAATGGCGCAACAATATTATAACTTAACAGTATTTTAACAGGACTAATATATGGTGCTCGACAATGCTTTAGTCCTTCATTCATTTACTGCATTCATCAATATTGTGACATTCATTCACACAATAACTATAAATAATGGAAGATAATCAAACATTCAACATTGACAGTTGAACATTCAACCATTCACATTCACCATTCAACATTCATCAAGATAGGAAATAACGTGGAAACCCATCTGGGAAAAACCACCAAGGTGCTCTTCATCTGGCATGAGAAATATAGGTAGCACCTTGCAGTATCTTACTTACAGACTGTTCTTAAAATCTGTCTTTTAGCTCAACTCTTCTTGCTCTAATGCTCTCTAGTTTATTCTTATATCTACTCCTACCGATCCACACACAGCTTGGATCGACTCTTCTACTCTATTATCTATGCACTCAGCTGCAGATCCACGGCTCAACAACCTTCTACTATCAGACTCCTCTCTGATCTTTTACAATAATTCTACTCTTACCAACTCTTAATGAAGCTAACCCTTATACAGAGCGGGTTCCTCCTATTTATAGTGTTTACAAGACCGGGCAGGGTCGACTGAGTACAGCTCGGTTATGAAAGACTCAAGTAGCTACAAAATATATTTCATTGCATTGATGATGGCCCATACCTAGCCACAAAAGTCCTGCATTACATTAACCACGGCCATAACTAGCCACGGAAACGTCTTTCAGCCTATTTGTACAGGTGATAACTAGCCGCAAAACTGTCCTTTAGTCTTTCATCGGCTCGTCCTTCTGCAGTCTTCCTTGACTTGCACTTGTTCATCCTTAACTCTTCTACCTTCCTCTTCCACTGACTCGGATATTCATTTCCTCGTCGCAACTTCCTCTGCTCTGCGCTTGTGCTTCTTCCTTTACCTGCCTTTCTCCGTCGCGCGCATGTTTTGCCTGTCTTATGTTTGCACATTGGATTCTTCCTTGTGCACTTTTCCTGGCCCAACACTTGCAAAAGACTTTTTTAATCAGTTGGATTTTATGACTTCAATGACTAAGAGATAAAACCTGCAATTTTAAAATACCATTCTGCTAATCTATAATAATCTTTGAGTCACCAGAAATACTTATATCGGATACTACAAGAGAATCTATAAGAAGAAGACCATATAAACTTAAGAGTTCAAATTTTGTGTTTTTCCCCGAACCACCAACAAAACTGAAATACAAAAAGTGATCTTTATTTAAGTTAAGGACAAATCCACATCCACAATTATACAATTTGGATGCACCATCAAAGAATCCAATTACTCCATTTAAAACCTCTGTCGGCTTAAATAGTTTTTTGGTGATCCTTTTGTAGACAAGATTCTCATATTCCTTAAATATATTCAGACTTCTCATGCTGCAAATATGAACCTTTGGTCGATTATCTAGAAAAACAGAGGAATTCCTAGGAATCCATATAGACTAGGAAACAAAAATCGGCAGCAATTTATAAAGATCTTCCTGAATAAACCAGTTTTGAAAAGAGTTTTCTAAACTGCCAATTCCCCAACAAGAACTAATACCAAGATGGTCTTTTATATTTGTCCAAACATCCAAACAGAAAGGACATACCACAAATAAATGAGAAGTAGATTCACCTTCATTTCTGCACATAATACAAATACTAGGACCCTGCCAACCTCTATTCAGTAAATATTGCCAAGTAAGGATTTTGTCCTTAAGGGTTAATTCATATTAGTTTATTCATATTGAGAAATCTAATCTAAATTCAATTTTTGATACTAAATGTAAAAATTTATTTCCATGCTTTAAAATTTCTCATCAAATACACGGACACAAAATAATTTTATTATGAAAAAACAAAATAACATGCATATTGTATATTATTGATATTTATAACATAAAAATATATATTGATCTCAATTCATTACATAATCATAACATAATTAATATTCAACTTATCCCATAATTGAGAATATAATTTAATTATTTATATTCATTTAAATAAAAATTCAAGTTCAATAACATATATTTATAACACTTGGCTTAGACCTTGAAAAGTTTATGGGACATCTAACTTGCTCACCCCACATAAAAAGAGAAAGAAATTATATAAGGACACAAGTTACCTTATATATAAAACCTAACCAGATTCACACACTTGTTTTAGACCTTGAAAAGTTTGTGAGACATCTAACTTGCTCATTGCTCACCCCATATAAAAAGAAATTATATAAGGGCACAAGTTACCTTATATATAAAACCTAACAAGATTCACACACCTGTGTTAAGATAAAAGGATTTCTCACTTATCACAAGTACGTCTCTTTAATTTCAAATAAATAAAAGATACATGGTTTCATAACTAAAAGCAATGCCCCTTCATATAGTTATTATTTTTAATGGACAAATTTTTTCAGAAGAAAAAATACCAGTCTTTGTTATTCAATTAGAATCAAAAGACATCATTTACATAGCATCAATGACTGAGCATTCAGCAATCAGCAGAGGCAACAGCCAGATCAACACATGACATCCAATACATGGTATCATTGACTGATCATTCAGTAATCAGTAGAGGCAACAGCCAGATCAATAACATAATAGCAGGAAAAAAAATAAAACATTCTGCATCATCCCAGATAGAAGAATTAAAGTTTGATCTTTGCAGACTTTACTCATCATTCCCGCAATAGCAAGTCAGATATGCTGATGAAAATCGAAGGTGATCCACAATCAAGTAATCCAGGAGCAAAGCTTGCTAACAGAAAGGACTCAAACCAAACAAAAAACATGAGAATATAGCACATAATGCTGATGGCAAAAAAGCTGAGAATCTCAGCATCTAAAAAAGAACCAAGTGGCCCTCATTAATGGCCTTGCCATCCAAAAACTCAGAGAAATAACCATGGCCCAAATCCAAATTCAGGGCCTTCTTAGAAAGTCCATCTGCTAGAGAGTTATGCTCCCGGAAAACATGCTTGAAGATCACCTAAGGGGCCATGCGAATCAAATTTCTTATATCTTTGCACCAATGCATCAGAGAGGGAACATCAAGTGCCGACGATCGATTGAGCCATGAAATAACTATCAAAGAGTCTCCATAAATCAACTGAATTGGTATTCCCATCATCTGGCTAACTCTGAGGACAGCCCAAGAAGCCAACAATTCAGCTCTAGTATTTGTACCATGACCGCCACCAATGGAGAAACAGAAATAGTGCTGATCATTTATATAGATATCAAGTCCCGAACCACATATATTATCAGTTGCAGCCCCATCAAAAAAAACCACAAGGGAAGGACAAAGCAGGTTTGGAACCAATATTCCGGATTTTTAAGGTTTTAGAGGGAGCAGGATAAGTGATTAAAAGACCTTCAATTTTATATATTAACGCTGGAATAGCAGGTTTCCAATTTTCAAAGATGCATTTGTTGCGGTGAATCCAAATATTCCAAAATATGAAGAAGGGAAAATATCTATAAGCAGCTTTGCAGAAAGGGGAGTTATACGACTGAAACAAAAGGGAGGAAACAGTATCGTGAGAGGGGAAGACAAACCCAAATTTTTCAGCAAAGTACGAGAAGACTCTCAAGCTGGAAGGACAAGATAAAAACAGATGGTGAATATCTTCAGAAAATCTTTCACACAAGATACATCTACTGGGCCCCTGAAATCCTCTTCACTATAGTTGGCCCCAAGTATATATACGACCTCTTACCAGTAGCCAAGTAAAACAAATAATTTTCAGAGGAATACGTTGCTGCCAGAGGAAATCCAACGAAAGTTCTGGAGGGTCAAAACAGCTTTGAGAGATGCATTCATATCCTTTGGCTGTCGATAAGGATCCAACATAATTTGCATGGGACCAGAGCAGAGAATCATTTTGGTCTGATAACATAATTCGTCCATATTCCAGACCCCGAATATAACGATCCCAATGAAGTTTCCAATCATTACACAGGTCTAAATCAGCTCCCGAATACCAGTATGAAGAAGCCGGGGAGGTAATATTTTTGGCCTGATTTAAAGTAACTATTCCATAATCCTCCAGATATTCCCTTAAACCAATTGGCAAGATATAATTTGTGCCAAAACCAATCATTGGATCAACACCAACCCGAATAGAAGAGCCATTACCAACATTCCAAATCAATCCTTTACCGATCCACGGCAGAGTTTCAACAAATCCTCTCCATAAAATGGAGACATTTCCTGCTACAAATCTTTTTTCTCTAAGCCAAGTATGAACAGGTCTGTTCTTCAAGTATTTAACAGTGATAAGCTTATTCCAGATGCCAGAAGAATTGAGCACCAGCCAGAAACTTTTCATCCTTAAAGACAGGCTAAAACTGGGTAAATGCTTGATCCCCCAGCCTCCCTGAGAAATCGGGCGAGCCATCAATTTCCAATCCATGAGATGAAATTTAGATTTATTTGTAGAGGAACCCCATAGAAAGGAGAAGATAATTTTTCTAAGTTTGTCAAGAATGGAGGCCGGAATGGGGAATAGGGACAGCCAGTATACAGGGATACTCGAGAGAATAGAACAAATGAGTACCAGGAGACCACCTATGGACATCAATCGATTGGTCCAGTGGGCTACTCTTTTTTCAAATTTTGAGACGAGCCAGAATCAATCTTTAATCAAGTAACCAGAAGGCTTCAAAAAGCATCCCAGATAAACAAAACCATTTGACAGAGAATCAATTCTGTAAGGAAAAAGACCTGCTAAATTCCAAAGGATATCCTCATCCAGGTTATTTTGAAGGAAACTAGATTTATTAATATTAATACTCATTCCTGAAGCCTCACAAAAAGTATCCAGAATGTCCTTAAAATCCTTCCACTCCTCCAAGGAAGCAAAACCAAATAAAATCATGTCATCCACAAACAATAAATGAGTAAGTGAGAGACGAGCTGAGATTTTTATACCTTTGATCTTTCCCTGTGTTTTAGCCTCCTCAATCGTCAGGCTGAGTCCTTCAATAACCAAGATAAACAGCAGAGGGGATAGAGGACAGCCTTGTCTTATACCCCTAGAGGCTGGGAAAAAGGAGGAGGGAGAACCATTTACAAGTACTGCAAATTGGACAGATGATAGACATCCCATGATCCAATTCACACCAATCAAAGGAACACCAATTTGAAGAAGAATAAGGCGGACAAAGGACCAGTTAACCCTATCAAAGGCTTTAGATAAGTCAAGTTTCAGGATAAGAGCATTCCTTTTCCGAGCCTTGACAGAATGTAAGACTTCTTGGGTAATCCCTATGGGGTCAAAGATCTGTCGATTTTTAAGAAACCCAAACTGCTGAGGAGAAATGGCTTTGTCCAAAAAAGGATTAAGTCTCATGGCAGCAATTTTTGAGATCAATTTGTAGCAGAGATTGCAAAGAGATATAGGACAGAAGTCTGCAAATTTATTAGGCTTATCAACCTTAGGGATAAGAGTGATAAAAGTAGAGTTAATAGCTGGAGACACCCTACCAAGAATCCTAGAGGATTCAACCAACTGAACAAGTTGAGGACCCAACAGGTCAAGGAAAGTCAAGTAAAATTCAACAGGCCAGCCATCCGGGCCTGGCGCCTTATCTTTTTTGAAAGATTTGAGGGCTCTTTCCACTTCAGAAATATTAACAAAATGAGAAAAAACCTCTTTCTCATCAGCCTCAAGAAAGGAAGGAAATAACTGGATAATCTTGAGTTAAGCAGAAATGGATGTCAGATTATCATCTTCAAAAATTTTCCTGAAATGACCAACCCCAAGAGATTTGATTAATGAATCATCCGAGACCCAGTTCCCTTCTTTGTTTTGTAAGCTCCATATCGCATTGTGATTCCTTCTAGCAGAGGCAACTGCATGAAAAAACTTTGTATTTGCATCCCCATTTGCAGCCCAAGAGATACGGCTTTTGAGTCTAGCAAAGTGGAGTTCATGATCAATCACCTTTTTTAGATCGGCTTTAAGAGAAAGGAGTCTAAGCTGTTGATTGTCAGTCAATAACGCGGAAACAGAGGAAGAAAGGAGGGAATTTATTTCCTCTTCCAAGAGAATAGATTTATCCTTCATCTTTTGGGCTTCAATTTTAGTCCAGGTTTTTACTTTACTTTTTAGGCTCCGAAGTTTAAAAGAGAGATCAAACATGGGATCTAAGGGGTTATCAGAATGAATAAGAGGCCATTCAGATCTAATCATTTTTTTAAAATCCTCATTTGAAATCCATGATTGATTAAATTTAAAAGGTAAAGCACAGGAGGATCGATGATCCTACCAATCTAGGATAACCGAAAAATGATCTGACAAACCACATCTATGAGTCCAAACCCTGTATCTGGGCAGATTAAAGACAAGTTGATCAGATAAGAGGTAACGATCTAATCTTTTGGAAATACCTTCTTCCCCCATCCTTCCATTCCTACAGGTAGGACCTGTATAGGTGGGGGCCACATCCACCAGATGATGTTCAGAGAACAGCTTGGCAAAGAAAGGCCCCAAAGGATCCAGCTGAGCTTTTGTCCCCCAAATCTCAGAAGCACTTAAAGTAAAGTTCAAGTAACCTGCTAGGATGAGATTGGGGAGAGAGAGAAGCCCACCAGATGCAATAGAATTCCAAAAAGTGTCTCTATTAAGATAAGGGCCATAACAATTGAGAATAGACAGCTCTAGAGAGGAGCTTCTGAGAGATACTTTGAGAAGGATACCAGCTGCAGTATGAAATGCCTTACATCTAAGAAGTTTAGGATTCCATCCAGAGAGGAGCCCTCTAGAGAGGCCTTTAGCCTTAATGGCGCAAAATTCCCAACCCGGACAGAGCTTAGAGAAAGCAAACAAAGTAGGGTAAATACTGGTCATAGTTTATTAAAGAAGTATCACATCAGGGGAGAGCGAGGAAAACAAAAGGCGAAGGCTTTTTTGCTTGGCTAAGCCTCCTAAGCCTCTAACATTCAGGGTGAGAAAATGCATTAGGGATCAATCTGAAAAGGGGTCTGTGCTCTAAGGACCCTTGGGGAAGGAGAGAGGGAATTGTTGTTCGCAACATGAAGCCTAGTTGATAAAGGAATGTAAGGATCATTCAATGAATCCACTAAATCCTTAGAGGGATTTTTCGATTTCTTTTTTTTGATAGTAACATTCTGAAATCTTATAGATTCGAGAGGCAAAACCGAGGGGGAAAGGGGAGATTTGTCAGAAAAGATATTCAGATATTTTTTCAAGGAGGGGTCAGCAAAAGAAGGAGAGCTAGCCGGGCTGAGAGGAGAGACTGGGATGGGTCCAGCCCTTTCAAGTGGAGGAAAATCAACTTCTGAAAAAAGAGGAGAAGGAAGAGCATCCACTTTTTCGATGGGAGTTTTGGACATATTCAAAGATTGAAAAAGAGGGGGAGTCCGCTGGATCTCCATAGAAATATGCTTAGATCGGGGATGAAGAGAATCAGGAATGGAATGAGGGAGGGCAGGGGATTCATCTACTAGACATTGCGAGGGAAGGGGTAAAGCTTCATGGAAAGAAGGGGATGAGTTTGAAATAGGAAAAGGGGTAATCTCAGCACAGGAGATAGCAGGATCGGGTTGTGGGGGGTCATCATTAGGTAACGAAAAATCTAAAGATTTTTGAAACCTATTAACAGTAGATGTATGCCTTTTATCACATACAGAATCCAAAAAAGCCAATTCCTGATCCATAACTTCATCAAAATGATCGAGAGATGGGAGAGTAGAAATAGGTGTACTTACCTTAAACCCTGTAGAATTTGCATGAGAAGAGTGGTATACAGGAGAGGATGAAGCTTTTCTGAAAGATGTACAGTTCCTACGGAGATGACCTGTATCCCGACATATACTACATCGGAATGGGATTCCTTGGTAATCCAGTCTCTGGATGAATAATCTATCTTTATAAAGGATTTCTACATTCGTTGGTAACCCTCTCGAAATGTCAATTTCCACCAAGATTTTGGCCAGCCGCTTATCATAGCAATGCATAAAATCTTCATCGAGCGCTACAAATCAGCCAATGGTATTTCCCATGCCTTCGAGCAGAGAACGGTTCCATAGAGGGAAAGGAAGGCCAGGAAGTAAGGTCCACAGGTGTCCTTTTTTCACCCGTTCTCTTGCCGGATCGAAATTCGTATGCCAGCGATCAAGAACCAATGATCCTTTGCCAACCCTCCAAAGTCTCTGCAAAACCTGGGTTGCATGGTCATCTTCGAGGAAAACGATCACAATTCAACCACGAGCAAGTAGGCTAATTGCAGGAACATAGGAGAGAAAGGGTTTCCAATTTTCTGTCGCCCAGCAGATCCATTCTTTTTTATCCATAGAGGCGTATTCAAGATGGCCAACTAGAGCACGGGCGCATAGTGCTTCAACTCTGTCCAAGAATATATCATGACCAACCACGAAACACAATTTGCCGTCCAAAACTTTGTGGGCTTTTTCCTTACGATGACGACGGGACCGAGCAGCTGCGAGGTCAACTGGAGGGACAGGCGACCCATCCACCTTTTTCGACATAAGAACAGATGCAGTGTACCTCCAATAACCCTAAGTCAAAAAAAAACCCTGGTATAACACATAAAAACCCCAGAATCTTTTCAGCTCTTCGATTAATATTGATTAAGGGTTGAAACCCCTAATCACAAGAGTCCCAAGATCGAGCCACCAAACCTAAATCAAAGAAAATCGACCCCAATAGACAAATAAAAACAGAGATCAAACCCTCATAATGACAATATAAGACATGAAGAAGGAAAAATCATGACCCACAAACCGAAAGCCGACAAGGGACAGCATAAAGAACAAACAGGGATAACGAGTGGTACAAGAATCCCTCAATCACAATCCTGGACGGATAAGTCAAAAGAAGCGGTTGGGATTCAGTAATCACACACACACGAAAAAGGTGGCGGCATATCTAAAAAATCAGAAAACAAACCCATCATGGAATGAGCTGAAGCCAGCTAAAAATAAAATAAAAATAAAAAATTCCCACTTGATTAAACTGGTTGGTACTAGTCCTCGGCTAAATGAGGAGGGACTCTAGTTGTTGGCTCCAACATAAGTAGTCATACATGGGTAAGGGTTGAAGCACAGGCCACAGATCAAAATAGTCCAGGAAAACCGATAAAAAACAGTAAGAAAAACGACATCCAAAGGCTTGAACGAGCGACGGCTAGGTAGTTAGATGAAGAAAGAAGACCTCCATGAGCATAGCGCCCTCCTGCAGGCTACATCCTGCAAACCCTCCTTTTAATGGACAAATTAATATAATTAAAGGGTTGGTATTCCCTTTTGAATTATTTTCCCTTTTTAACATTAGAATATATCATAAAGAAAACATGTACATAACAACTATATATTTTTTTGGTCTAATACATTACTACTCGTCAAGTACTCATAATGGCCTAGTACAAGTGTGCCCTAACATTTTATTTTGGTACATCCCACCCACATTTTTACCCCTTGAAAAATTAACATATCTATTTATGGACATCGTACTTGGCTCCAACTTCAAACATATAATTGTTGCAAAATATAGAAAAAATTATAAAATGGGGTCTTCGCATAACCTTTATAAAACTCTAATGTGGGTTCTACTTTGCTAGTCAAATATGAAACCATTACAACTTTGCCAATTATAATCCTTTATTGATGATATTTTTCCATGATGTACTATGATATATGTTAGGATACCAAACAATGGACAAGCAAGGACAAAATGAAGATAGGAAGATACCAAGAGACACAGACATGAATTGCATAATTCTCATTAAAATCAACACATATAAATACAATTTGATGTGACACTGTGTTTCCTCTTCCAAGTAGTCTCTTGGACTCCAATATGACTCTTCATGTTCTCCTAATATTTTTGACATGAATACATAATATACCTAACCTTAAAGATTAGGTTTCCAACATTCCATCCTTAATCTGAAGGGGTATTTGTGATTCCAAACATCTTTTTGAAAGAGAGTTGAAATGTCAACAACTGCTAATGGCTGAATATTTGATGACAATCTAAATTTTCCAAGTAAGTTAGAAGAAGCTAGCAGATTCTACTGAATCGAGAAAATATAAGCGCTTTTTGAATTGGTGGATTTAGGATGATTATTGGTTGTGGAGGCTAATCTTCCAGATCCAGAGATATTATTTAGTCGTGTTTGTATCACAGGTGTACTGTACACTCGTTCCCTCTGCTTTGGGGTTCAGGGCAACGCCCCGAAAAAGGGGGTTCGGGGGCAGCGCCCTGAGAAACGGGTGTTCAAGGGCGGAGCCCCCGAGAAAAAAATTTGGGATGTTTTTTGGCCAACTATTTTGGGGACCCATGGTATTGGGTTAACCATAGTATTTTCCCATCGTATTTCCCCCCTATAAAAGAAAGCATTGTAACACGGTTGTGTGTGGTATTATAGCATTGTAAACAATCTATGTGATTGTGTGAGAGAGACTGTGAGAGCGTGAAGAGGAAGTGAAATGGTTTTGCTGTAGGTTGTATCCCTTCATCTTTCTGGACTGTAATAAAAGGACTAGAAATATCTTTGTGGACTTAGCCCATCGTTTGGGTGAACCACGTTATACATGTGTCTCTCTGTAATGTGTTTAATGTGTTTTGCATATTGTTTAATGATTTAACTGTATATATGTTATTGCTTTGCGGTCTGATTTTCTAACAATTGGTATCAAAGCCAAAAGGTATATTTGGTTGGTAAACTCGCAAGAAAGAAGGGTTCCTGGTTCTGTAATGTCCCCGACCCTCTGATCGGTGAGGAGGACGCTACCAAACCATCAAAAATCTCTGGGCAAATAGCCCCATGAACATGAACATGCATAGAATGCTGAAATCTAAAGCTTAAAACATAAAACATACTAAGATGCAAAATCCTTCATATACATAGCGGAAGCAAAACATACATTCATTCAAGCATACCACATATTCATCATATTCATTAATCAATGAATAAAAATGCAGAGACGGAATAGTCAAGAGTACTCATCTTAAAAAGAATTCGTCCTGCAACCAGCTACGTCGCTGCAACGTTCCACCCAACCGTAGGCCAGCGTGCTCATCAATCTCTCAGCAACACTGCCACCCTCGAGCTAGGCATGATTCCTCAAGGAATAAGGGTCAAAGAAGGCTTACACATAGCCAAGGTACACAAATCAGCCAAACCCACACAGTAGGGTTTATCAGGCCGTCAAGGAGCTAGGAAAGGCTAAATGCTAAGCTGGTGGCCTCAATGGAGAGCTAAGGACGTCTACACCAAAGTTAACCTGACTTCTAAGACATCCACACACCCATCAATAGGAATTATTCATTTCTCTGCTTCACAGTCCCTTAGGCCCTGACTTCCCTTTCCAATACTCTTCAAGGGTTGTGGAGAAGAAAGCCAACAGTCTAACTCTGTCTGAGTGGATCCAAACACCAGTTTTCTCAAGCATACCCAACCTCTAATCCTACTCTCAATAGTCCAAAGACCAACCACTGCATACCATTGTGAAACAACAGCTCACAGCTCTGTGAAGAAGATAAAGACAACAGGGTGACAATCCCCAAATGAAAAGGTGAACACAGCTCAAGTCAACAAGTCAACTCAGAGTTGTTCTTGGCCCTAGTGTGGCCAAAACAACTCAGTGGCACCCAAAAGATGTTTGCACACGCAGCAACCAAGACCAGGGAAGATCAACAACCCAATCCCATAATGAAACAGCGGGAACCTTACACAGTCCGCAGATGGGGAAGAAGACGGACTCCCAGCATTGACAGGGGAAAGCATATAAACAGCAGAATCGTGCCTCATAGGCCATTCATCCGTCTCGCCGAATGAGATCACGGTCTTCCGACCCCTGCGTGAGGAAACCCATGCTGATTTCCGATCTATGCGTGAGGATGGACAATTGATGGGAGAATGAACAAGACCAAAAATCGTGAGTCCCAAAAACAAAGGTGAACCTTCTGCGTGCCTGCACGAGATGAACAAACGATGGAGAATTTTCCCGAAATGGTGCACATGAGGAAGTAGAACGTATCCCCCATGAGAATGAGCTAGACCCCCAAAACCTTTGGAGAGTGGAATGAGTGGGAAGAATCACATGTCGCTTCCCCACCCCCAATGACGTGAAGAGGAAGAGTCTGTTGGTGGAGTGGGCACGTGGGCAAGGACTGACAGTCCTACCACACCCACCACTACTCAGCAATAACTACTCCCAACTAACAGACAGCAAAAGTTTAAATGGGTGGCCGACACATGGAAAACTCCCAATGACCCCCCCACGGGTTGGAAAACCCCCCCTTAACCTTAGGAATCATGCACTTTTCATTTAACGTTGCACCGTCATAGATGGCTGTAGGTTTATTTTAATTGATGTGCATATTTACATGATTCCCAAAACTATAATGTGCCGGATAGCATGATATACCGTCGGCAACGATTCCTATTGCCGAAACATACACGACCAAATCGATGGTGGGGATTTTGCCTTTAGCTCCACCCCACGATTAATTACAATATATACATCATGTACCTTTTTAATGTAACCGGGGTCAAAACCGGGGCATTACAATCCCCTCCCCCTTAGAATAACACTGTCCTCGATGTTCCAATACATAAAAACACATATACAATTTGCACATCCAAAATTTCAAAATTTTGCAGATCTGTGCCACGTTCAATTATTTACTTGAACTTTCAGGACCAAGACCCTCGACTTCCACGAGCTTCTCCTGCTGGTTCTCAGCTTTCGACCCATCCCAAAGTAGAGGACCTTTGTGGCTGCTGCCCTCTTTATGTTCCCTCGTTGGGCAGTCCTGGCGTAAATGATGTCCTCCGCATTTCCAACATTTCGCTAGCTGCTTCATCTTTACCTACTCAATTTCCTTTGAGTCTTCATGCCTAGAACGTTTCTTAATGGATTGCTTGGAGGAATGTCCCATCATTGATCCACGTTCCTTTCCTTTACGGATTGCCCCCAGAAGGATTTTTACCTCCTCTTGCAAACCAATAGAGTCTTACAAAATCTGGTGGTTCATCTCATTCTGCCTTTTCTGTATCTTGAGCATCTCTCGAAGATTCTCTTGGGTCCTAGCAATCATTTGAAGGAGACTTCCATCGAAGTCCAGCAGCTTTTGGTCTGCTGCCATAGTCAATGTGCACCATTGGATTTCACTCTTCTCACCTGTGAAATGCATCATTGAAATTCTGTTAGACCAAGCATAATATAGGCATTAATATCAGTCAATTAATTGCCCAATTGGCATGACAGTGCAAGTCTCATCAAGGAGACTTTCATATTTTTCATGCCTTCCAAACAGGGACATGAGCTCATTCATGTCCATTCTTGGGCAGGGAATCAACTATTCCAGCATTCACAATTTACTTTAAGCAATTACATACGTTCCATTTTCAGTCATACATGCATTCAACAGTCTTTTGTTTTCACATTGCATAAATAAATATATATATATATATATAATCAAAAGGGCAAGAGAGAGCAGCAAGAGTTTTTCCCCTCTTTTTTTTGTTCCATTCTTGGAACCTGTTGCCGCCTTACACACACCTGGGTCACATGGCAAACCTCTTCAAGCCACTTGATGTGTCCTTGGGGGCAAGTCTCGAGTCAAGGCTGTCACCTTGTTCTTGACTCCTCCATTTAGGCTCAACTCCTAACGAAGCCAAGGGGGGTAGACCC
>LPNX010383407.1:1123394-1142674 GCA_001517045.1 Pseudotsuga menziesii
AATAAGGTGATGTTAAACTGAATGATTTACTTAGGAGTTCAAGATTTAACTATAGACAATCAAAGATGGCAAGATACAAAAATGAACACACGAAAGCACAATGCTGAGACACAATATATATATAAAGCAAGAAAATAACCAGTGCCTTAGAATGGAGTCAAAAAATAAGATCAATGTACTTGCATGAGCTCGGAATGAATTTTTTACGATTGCCTCTTGGTACGTTTTAAGTTAAATTTGAGGTGTGAGTTGATTACAATTAGGCGAAGAGGGGACTCCAGATATACTCGAGAGTACTTGGAGTATGTCCAAAACTAAACCTTCACGGCTACCCGCAAGGAATATGTGGGTTGAATGGAGTCTCTGGGGCTATTGTTCATAACGTACCCGTTAGGGTGTCAAAGAGATCGGCACCCCGAGGTCACTTTTCAGAAGTTCCCGCTTCCTTCGGGTATTTTGCCACCGTGATGGTTTGATCTAGGTGTTGGATTTTCACCTGTTGGTTTGTTAATTTGGGAGAGTGACCTCCTTTTTTCTGTTATTACTGCTAAAAACCATCAAGCTTATTAGACTGAAAGATGCCCAAAATCACTCTAAAAGTACCTTTGAGTCAGCTTACTTTTAACCAAAAAATGCTAAGTAAAAACTAGTAAAAAAAGGGTAAAAAGGAACCAAGGAAAGCAAGATTTCCTTGGGACCTTGGCTTGCCTTTTAGGCAGCCAATATGATGTGCACTAATTGCTAGATTTATCTTTTATAACAGCAAACAGAAATCTAATGCATGCAAGCTACCAATTTTCTTTAAAATTCCATGCAAAAACGACGATTTCCCTAAAGCTAGATCTAGAATGCTTATGAAACCTTTTAAGAGTAAGATCTAGATTATGGGCTTTGATAAGATAGATCTATGTCAAATTTGTTTTTAAGATGATAGATCTAAACAATATCAAATCTATGAACAAAGTAACCGGGTAAAAGAGTTGATTTCGAGGGAGGAAGAGGAGGAGAGAAATGTTGGTAGTCTTGAAAATCCACAGTGGAGCTTTCAGGTGGAATGTCAAGGGACTATGCCTTTGGAAGGTTTTGGAGAGAGTGAAGAAGCAAACTAGATTAGCATCCTCTCCAATCTAGGAACTTACAGCTCAGCTGAAATCGAAAAACTTGTGAGATCCGATTAGTACATACACAGAGATTCAGAATAACATGCATATAAGCTTATAGAACATGTTGAATCTAGATCTCTAAACATGCATCAAAGGAAAGAGATGGCCAATAAACTTATTGAAAAGCACCTTTCCTATCAAGATTATAATAATCTTATTATCAATCTTAACAACGGATCTACAAGCAATTAGCAAATCATGAACACAGATACAGGTTACCTCAGTAAAACAATGCCAATGATCATCCACACATACAATGGCACAACACCGTCTTGCCTCCAAAGCTTCTCTTTATTTCAAATGAATAATAACAACAGTACAATAGCAGTAGCACCTCAACCCCAGTTCTAACTAGCTTGGAAGAGGGAGTTGTGCTTGGATATATACAAAAACTAGGAGATCCAGCCCAGGGGGGGCGCAAATCCCAAGAAGAGAGACCAAATATGCTGATGGAGAGTCCATCAATGCAGAACTGAAGTTGAACTGAGCCTACTTGTCAACCGGGGGCTTGATTGAGCTGACACATCAACCCATACACCGACACATCAGTCCACAGAGCATCCAGGAGAGTCCATACGTGTGGAGGAGAGAGAGAGGGCACAATTCCCCATGAAGATAGCTAAAGATCAACTCTGGATCTGATTTGATCATCTCCTTCAGTCAAGGATTTGTCAGATCCAGTCGATCTGCTTCAGATCTGACTAATTTCAATCAAATTGGCTGAGAATCCACTGATTTATGATTTTGGATTTGCTCCATTATTCATCAATTTATTAATTAAAATAATCAATAATTGATTTTTGGGGCTTTCTGCCCTGAGTGATGGAAAATCACTCAAAACGAGGAAATAGTGGGTCCATGGGATTACATGGCGCTCTTAGCTTGAAAATGAGCACCTACATGACTGAAACTGATTATTTGGCCCACTTTTATTACAAAATCAATTTTTCAATTAAACTATTAAAAAATAGCCTAAGTTTAGAAAAAATTAAATTTTTAATAAAAAACACTGAAAAAACTAAAAAATTGAAAAATTGAAAAAACCTAGGGGGACTTAGACATGTTCATATGACTCGACTATGATGTCTAGCATGCTTATATATTGACACATAGACTCTAATAACCTCAATAGGCCTAAATGCCAAGCCGACCACCCCAACTTTGGAGGTATGGAGTGAAAAACTCTGAAATTATTAGTCATTTATTCAATAACCATTAATAACCAAGGGAAAAAACACCCTGGGCTGATCGGATTGACAAATAAAGTCTAAGAGACCGAGTCTTTTACAGACACTATCATGCTAGAACATTTATTACAATTCCCCCATGGGGTATGAACATGTGATATAGTACAACAAACACTTCCCAGAAGTACTTCCAAAAGGTCTTCTAAAGTCCGAACAAGTTAACCCTGTTCGGTTCACTAGGCTCACTTGATAAAAAACCACTAAGTACAACTTAGGTGGTAACAGAACCCACACCACCACTGTGGCTTTTCATGCTCTCAACCTCTTTCACTTCACCGTGAATGTTGGACCAATCCCTCTTGGTCGTGACACTTAGTGTCTCCGGTCTATTTCAAACCTCTCAACCATGGAGCCTACACGCATGGTTTGTCTCGACTGCTATGACCTTCCCAGTCTCACTAGCACCTTTTTCATTACTTCTCATTTTGAGCTCTTGAGGACAGTCACATGTCCACATGCACCCTTGGGATGCTTTCATAGTCCTCGCTCCCAGCGATACCTATATTCAAACATTGAATAGATTCACATGTTTAGTTTCTTCCCATCATTTTTTACCTCTTAAACAAGAGCTTAAAACATCATAACCAAATCATATACACATGCATATTCATAAGCAAGAATTGCAAAATAATCCAATACTTATCTATATTATGTGTTTCCTCATTGGTCCACAGGATCCTGCTTTGCTTTGCAAGCCTTGGGATCGCCTATGGACTTGGATGTTAGGCCAGCACACATGCTACTTCACAACATCCTTTTATATATATATATATATATATCAGGCACAGTCAAGCCAACCTTCAGTTGGGTTTATCAGACCATCTACAAATTGCCTGTACTTATCTCAACAATACACTTATATTAAAAACCAATCATCAGCCAAGCCAACACAGTTGGGTTTATCAGGCCATCAACAATAACACATACACTTATATCAACAATAAATGACCATTTCCAGGTTTCATTTCCAGTAGTGAGCTCTAATTCCACTACCCCATATCACACAAGAGACCACTCCCTTCTCTGAGTTGACAGTCCCTCAGGAATGTCTCCTTCTCTATGCTATTTAGTAGCAGGTAGGATGAGCTCAAGCCATTGTCCATTTAGTGTACAATACCAGACTACATCTGTTTAGCCTGACAACACAAGCAATATAAGCATATTCGTTAGCGTTATTGCTTTAAAACTGTAATCATATTTCACATCATTCACTATCAAGTATTGAGACACCAGGAGTGCATCCACTTCCTAGGGTGTAATCAACATTGAAAAACCCTTCCATGATCCGACATCAGAAAAGTGTGTGTTAGATTTTTAACATTAATCTTGCATAACATTAGGATCTTTAACTGAGAGAACAACAAACACAACAATCAAACACAAGAGACAATGAACACAGTGTTTTTCCTCGGAGAAACCATAAATGGAGAAAACCCCGCAACTTCCTCAGAGATAGAATCAACACCAAAGTAAAACCCAAAACAGTAAGTGATCTCCCAACAGCAGTAACCTTCTTTCTATATAGCACCAGTGTCTTCTCCTTCCTCAACTATGCGCTACACTTGAGTGTGTGTGAGATGTGTCCTAAATAGATACGCCAGCTCTCTATTTATACTAATCTCAACATGACTAAAACCCTACTAGGGCCAAACTCTTTAGGAGGGTCTAATAACCCTAGTGCCCTGAAACTGCGGGGACTTTAACCCTTAGACAATAGGAGGGTTACCCACAATGACTTGACATGACTTGTTTACAATATAGATTCTCCCGATAGGAGAATCAGGGCATGACATGACACAAGTACATCCTAGAATAAACATCGGGTTACAATAGATAAGAAATACAAGTGAATACATTTCGAAGTTACAATTACATCAACACTCCCTCTTAACTAGGAAGGTATTCTCTCGACACAATTTTCATCACTGGTCTTCTTCTCTGGATCATCTCATCATATGTATCTTCAAGTCATCTTCATCTTCAAGTCATCTTCATCTTTGGATCTGGATCATCACTCGATCTGGATCATCACTGGTCATCATCACTGGATCTGGATCATCACTCAATCTGGATCATCATCACTCGATCTGGATCATCACTGGACATCATCACTGGATCTGGATCATCACTGGATCTGGATCATCACTGTTTGATCATCATCACTGGATCATCACGGGTGCTATCTCATGATTCTTCTCGTCACAAGAAGTTCTACAGAGCCAGCCTTTTTTCATGTTGATTGTAGGCCTAGCCTCCATGTCGGTCTTTCTTCAGTGCTTATATCTAACACCAAGTCAAAATGGCCCGTCCAGCACTTACATCTGACCTACTCGTCAAAAAGGCACCCCCATCACTCACATCTGATCATGTAGGAACCAATCCTATAATCACATCATAAAGGCCCAGCACTCACATTTAGCCATGCGGGAACACATCCTGCAACCATGCTAAAAAGGATATGCTCTTTCACCCATGCAGGAACACATCCTGCAACCATGATGGAAGGGCTCTGCACTTACATCCACCCATGCGGGAACACATCCTGCAACCATGATGGAAGGGCTCTGCACTTACATCCACCCATGTGGGAACACATCCTGCAACCATGATGGAAGGGCTCTGCACTTACATCCACCCATGCGGGAACACATCCTGCAACCATGATGGAAAGGCTCTTGGAGATTGTTTGAGACCATAGAGATCCTTCTTCAGTTTACATACATAGTCTTTGTTCTCTAACAAGAGAAACCCCTAAGGTTGTTCAATATATACTTCTTCTTCTAGTTTTCCATTTTGGAATGCAGACTTGAAATCCATTTGATATACTTTGAAGTTTTTATGGCATGACAATGCTAAAACCATTTTGATTGCTTCAAGTCGAGCTATAGGAGCATAGGTTTCTTCAAAATCAATACCTTCTACTTGGGCATACCCCTTGCAGACCAATCTTACTTTGTTCCTTATTACTTTTCCATCTTGATTGAACTTGGTTTTGAAAATCCATTTGGTTCCTACAATATCCTTATCTTCAGGTCTTAGGACAAGTTCCCAGGTCTCATTTTTCTCAATCTAATCTAGTTCTTCATTCATGGCTTTGACCCATTCATCACTTTTGTTGGCTTCTGTAAAGTTCTTGGGTTACACTATTGAGAGTAGGGCTTGTTCTACATATGGTAGTTGTCTTCTTGTTTTGAACCCAGCATTTTTATCACCCATGATATGTGACTTCGGATGATCCTTTTGTATCCTTATAGAAGGAAATTTAGTGTCAGGTCTAGGGAATTCTTCATTATCTTCCTATGTATCTTCCTTCTCTTTGTCTTCTTCTTCATTATGAATGCTCTCGTCCTTTTGCGAGTCTTCTATTTTATCATCACATATATTTTCAATGTTGTCAAGATTTTCCTCTTTCCTTGGTTTTATATCATCTACTTTCACATCAACACTTTCTACAATTTTTTGTAACCTTTTATTGTAGCACATATATGCCTTTTTGGTGGATGAGTATCCTAAAAATATTCCTTCATCGGTCTTGGAGTCGAACTTTCCAAGGTCATCCTAGTTTCTTTTGATGTAACAGTTACTGCCAAATACTTTAAAATGCTTGACTAAGGCTGGCCTTCCATACCATAATTCGAAGGGAATCTTATCCTTTTTTACTCTGAGTTTCCCTTTGTTAAGTGTGTATACCGCTGTGTATACAGCTTCTCTCCAAAATGAATCTGACAGTTTTGCTTCATTAAGCATTGTTCTGGGAGCTTCTTGGACTATTCTGTTTTTCCTTTCAACAACCCCATTCTACTGAGGAGTTTTTGCAGCTAAAAATTGTCTCTTAATTCCATGATCTTCACAGAATTCATTGAACTCATTAGAAGTAAATTCTTCCCCATTATCTTATCTAAGACACTCGATTTTCAGACCAGACTCATTTTCAGCCATTGCCTTGAAGATTTTAAATTTTTCAAAGGCTTCTGACTTTTCTTTTAGGAATGCCACCCATGTCATCCTTGTATAATCATCAATGAGAAACATGAAATGGTGATCTCCTTGCAGGCTTTTAGTTCTGGTTGGTCCACAAAGGTCTGTGTGTATTATTTCCAGAGGGCGTGAGGTCATATGTTCTTTTATTTTAAAACTGACTCTAGTTTGCTTCCCATGTTGACAATGTTTACATACAGAGTTTAGAGGGATTACAATTTTTTGTAGATCTATTACAGCTTCCTTTGTTCTTATTTTGGCAAGATTGTCAAAATTTAAATGTCCCAAACTTCTATGCCATAACCAACTTTCATCTACCATACTTAAGTAAGTTTGGTTTTCATTTTCCAAGATGTATACATTGTTTTCATTTCTCATAGTAATACCAATGACCTTTCCTGATTTCTTATTCTTGATTTCACATTTTTCTGAGTCAAAGATACAAATGTGTCCTTGGTCACATGTTTGACTTACACTGAGAAGATTTGGCTTGAGGTTTTCAACTAGCAAAACATTTTCTTCTTTGATCTTGTTGTTGACAACAATTGTTCATTTCCCAATTATTTTGGAAGACAGACTGTCTCCAAAAGTGACTTTTCCCTTATTATCCTTTAGTGTTATGAATTTTCTTGAGTCACTGGTCATATGTTTTGAACAACCATTATCTAAGTGCCATAAGTTTTGGTTTTCAGTTGCACATAAAGCAATCATGGAACTTTTCATTTCTTCCTTCTCTTTCCAATGCTTCTTTTGTTTGGTGTTCTGAGGTTTTATTGCAACCATATTCCTTGTATGTGTCTTCAGTTTACAATCTCTTGCCATATGTCCATGGTTATTACATTTATAAGATTCTATGTCATATTTTTGAAGTAATGTAAAAATATTCTTATTTCCTTTGGACTCATTACTTGATGACTTTTTCTTGAATTCATAAACCTTTCTTTCAGTTCCGCAATTTAAGGCTTTATGACCAAAATTATTACAAGAAAAGCAGTGACCTAAAAAGATATGTAGATATCTATTTGGTCTCTTGGGTGCTATATTATTTGTATTTGTACCTTGAGAAATCAAGCCAGCTTTCTTGCTTCTTTCCTTTTTAGCTAGAGTCTTTAGTACTTCAGCATAGCTTTTCTTACTTCCTTCTTTATTTGTGACAGGAAAAATCTTTGGCTTCTTTTCTTTAACGAACCCCAAACTAGACCTATCATCTGATGGTATTTGGATACTCAGAATGTCATCTAGAATCCTTAAGCTATTCTCAAACTTTGATTTGATAGATCCTTCATCAAGCTTTCTCTTGAATTGCATGATTTCTTCTTCAAGATTTTCAGACTCTTGTATTCTTCTTTTGATTTGTAGGTTTAGCTCCTCCTCAAATTTTTTGGCATCTAGGAGTTGAGCTTCCAACTGATTGATGAGAAGGTTTGAATATCTGCTATTTTTCCTACATTTCTAAAGTTCTTCAAGGGCACCAACAAATTCAACTCTTAGGTCTACTTGTCCTTTCATATCTGAGTCATTTGAGGCTTGAGTATCTAGTCCCATTAATAAAACATCAGTTTCTCCAACTTCACTTCCATCTGAATCTTCACTGTCTTCCATGGTGTAAACAATTTTCTTTTTCCCATGGTATTTTTTCTTGTTTCCTAATTTACCCATTTTGAACTTCAAAGTTTCCTTTTCTTCATTTTCATCTTGTTTAGTGTAGGTGGATTTAGAGGAAAATTGTCCAATCCTTCCACAATTAAAACACTTTAAGGGTAATTTCCATTTGTATTTTCCAGTTCCTCTCTCAAGTTTATTAATGTAAAAGCCTTCCTCATCATTTGGATTTTCTGATTGATTTCTGGAAGTGACTTTAAAAGTTGCTTATTTCTTCGTGTTTTTATCCTGTCCAGTTCTCATCTCATAAGCACTCAGAATGGCATGCGGCTCATCTACTGTTACCTTTTTAAGGTCATCTCGTTCCTCTAGGGTGGAAACTTTTGAGTCATATCTCATCGGTAATGTTCTTAGTACCTTGCTTACCACTTCCTTCTCTTTTAATTTTCCTCCAAGGTCTTTGATCGCATTAACAACTTCATCTACACGAAGAAAGTATTCACCAATATTCTCTTCTTCTTTCATTTAAAGATTTTCAAATTGACCTTTATACGTTTGGAGTTTATATTCTTTGACCTTAGATTCTCCTTCATAGATAATTTTCAACTTGTCACATGCTTTCTTGGCAGATGTGCATTGCATCACTTTAGTGAATACCGAGTGTGTTAAACCATAGTAAGATTGTGTTTAAGGCTTTGGAATTACCTTCATATTCACCTAGTTCAATTGTGTCTGTGGGGTATAGGTTTCCTATTTTATGATCTTCTTGGGTTGCTTCCCAAACCTTCCATCCCAGGGACATCAGATGACACCTCATCCTTACACTCCAGTAAGCGTAATTTTCTCCTGTAAATAGTGGAGGTTTGTTAGTGGCCAAACCTTCTTGTTGGTCCATTGTGATTTTTGTATGGGATCCTCCTTCCAGTGGTTAAACCGTTGTGAAGGAACCTGCTCTGATATTATTATTGGTTTATCCCACAATACTGAGAGGCGGGGGTGAATCAATATTGTCAATTTTTACTTTAAAATACACAAAATCAACAATCAAGACACAGTTTTATCGTGGAAAACTCAAAAGAGAAAACCACCAACACAAACTCATTAATAAGATGAATTTACAAAATTGTTTATCTGCTTCAACAAAAAGGATGCAAAACACACCCTATATTTTTCCTGCAACTATAGACTAGGATGCTACAACACCCTTATAATTTATGGTTTTATACCTGCTACAACATACAAGGGTGCAACGACACCCTGTTCTCCAGCTACGAATGGAAGGAGGCTTCGACCCCCTATAGACCTATGGCCTGCCCTAGCGCCACCCTACCACCCTGATATGTTTCTCATGATTTCTCTCCCATTGAATACTGTAACACCCACTGGTCTCTGATGTTGATCATGCGACCGAACTGCATAGGCATCTTCCTTCTTACTCAGGCCGCTACTTAAATACTTCTCAATGTTTAAGCTTCTTTCAACAGTTGCGTCTCTTCAAACTGAACAAACACACCTTTCATTGTTGTGCCCTTTCAGATCTGAAGATCACACCTTCTAAAACGTCCTTTCAGGTTCTTCCATTGATTCTGCACCTTAGAAATCATTTCGGCAACTTGGAAACCATTTCCGCACCTCTGTCCAATGTTTACAGGTGCTTCCGCACTGCCAAACTTCTTTCTGCATGGTCAAATTTTGATCTAATCAGATTCATTGATCTTACCTCTAAGTCAATCTGGACCGTCGATCTAACAATCGATTTCGGCCTCAAAATTGCCTTTCCGCACCAAGATTTCCTCATCAGCGATTCCCCACCATTGATCTTTGTCGATCATTTTCCTGACCGTCAATCTCCAGATTGTGGGATGTCGAATTCCACAAGCTTATTTCCGCAAGCTCCTTTCCGCAAGCTCCTTTCCGCAAGTTTCTTTCCGCAATTTTCCTTCCGCACCATCGATCAGTTTTAGCAAAACTAACTTCAATCGTCCGATCTTTACATATTGCGAGATGCGAAATCACACTTACCTATTTTGGATTTCCGCAACTTTGTTTTCGCATTTCCCTGGACCGTTGATTTTCTTGTGGATTTACCCCTGACCGTCTGATCCTGATCTTTTGAGGAACTTTGGATTTTCCACCTAACTTATGGAAACTTGATCTTCATCTTCAGATCTAGTGCAGGTCGCTCCCTGACCGTCCATTCTAGAACTAATGCGGAATTTTGGATTTTCCACCTAACTTATGTGAACCTGATCTTCATCGTTAAATCTAGTGTGGATCGCTCCTTGACCATCCATTCTAGAAATAATGTGGAACTTTGGATTTTTCGCCTAACTTATGTGAACTTAATATTCACCGTCAGATCTAGTGTGGGATGCTTCCTAATCATTGATTTCATATCGAGTTTGAATCTCACCATGACTTTGCGTATTTGCACGATTTCTTTGCGGACATCTTCTGTGACAATTCTTTCTACAACCACAGTGGATGATCGATCTTTAGCCGTTCAACTTGATATAGAGTTATTTTTTTGTCATTCACCCTACAACCTGCAACCTGTAACAGGGTTATTCCTTTGTTATTATGGATACCTGCAACCTTCAGTCTGTCCCCATATCCACTCGTTCTTCCTTTGTCATTTGTGAACAGTTTTGACATCAATGACAACTATATAGTCAACAACACCATTTGGGCATTAACAAACACATCATGTACTTTATGTGTGCAATGTCGACTAACATTTGTGAGACCGACATATGACTTGTGGATCATTACATCATTTTGACATAAATGACAATAATATTCTAACATATGTTAGAGTTGTGATTTAGTCTACAGTAGTTCTACTTATGTTTGTGAATCCTACAAATAATACTACTTATCTTTGTTGGTCCCGACTCAGTGGAGATCATAGATATCTCTACTAGGAACATCATAGCGAAGGGTGCTGCAAATCATGCCTCCAAGGCATATGAATTCTCACACTTCCTGCCATTTTCAGATCCACTACAATCTTAGCTGCCAGTTGAAAGGGGAGGTAAAAACATTCTATCTACTCCTTTTGCAGTTTCCACTAGTATTTCAAAATCAAAAGCAGAATCAGTTGTATCAGTTTATGAGATTGAGATTCAGGGTGATTCATATCCAAATCCAGTCCCTACTCCTGATCCTAAGCCCAAATGGGCACAAAATCCTATTGAGGCAACTAGGAAGATGATTGGAAATCCATCTGACACACAAAGGACAAAAGATCAATTTCAAAAAGAGAACCTTGCGCTATGTCATGCAAACTCACCCCCTTTAGAGAGATGCAACAAATTCCGTGTGAGATGGTACATGGAAAGGCCTAATCAACTACACTACTCTCAGAATAACATAGTTGATCATACACCAATTCATCCAAAAAGAGGCAAAGGTTACATTCCTCCTTCCTTCCATCATCATTTTGGGAGAAGATGGAGAAGTCTACATGCCAGGCCCTAGGATACCTGTGCACAGAACATCATGCATAATTCTTCGCTACACCACAAAGATGAAGGTTGCAACAAAATTTTCTCTAGTTTTTTTAACTTGAATCCTTATTCTACCTGCTTAGTTTGAGGGGGGGGGTTTCCCATGTGGTTTTTTCCCCGTTTCCTTGTTTGTATTAAGCAGTTACTTTTTCTTTTAGTTGTAATGGGTGACCTGTGGTCTTAGTTACCAGGTCCCACAAATTGTCCAATTTAACATTCAAAGGGGGTGTTAGGATTATAATACTCCCTTGTCCAATTTGGTCAATTATGTCTAAATTATGAGTATTTTCAGTCTATATTTATTCACTAGCACCATTGGCTCCACATGGCCTAATTGGGCCACATGTACCAGTTACTAGAGTGTGGGGAACACTAATTTGCCACTGACTTCACTTTCATGCATCAGTTTAGGCTCCTCCTAGACTAATCCCTACAATTTAGGATCCATTGGGAGTGTCAAAACCAACCTCCTTCAGTTGAGTTCAGTTGGTGACTAGTCAATACTAGTTAGGAGTCAGTTACATTTAGTTACATCCAGTTATACTCAGTTAGCACCAGTCATTGATTAACTGCATGTGGGAAGGTGCCTTTCCTCACCTACCACATTCAGTTAGACTAGCTAATTGATTACAACTGACTGAGGCACTGATTTAGAAAACTGAAGCTAACTAGTTAGGCTCCGATAGTGATTTAGACATGTCCACTTATCCATTCAGTTAGGTTGACTCAATAAATTTGAATTCCTCTCTAATGCATTCGAATTGACTGGTTATTAATACCATTGTATTACATTGGATCAATTATCCATTTTTACTTTTTTATTAATGAAATCATATACAACTGCAAATCATTATTCCACTATTTCATATCATATTTTGAGTAAATTCGTCTCTAAAATATATTTGTGAGTTTTTCCTTGGTTCATATATTCCTGTGAGCTCAATTTTAATATGGTATCAGAGCCTCAGCAGTACAAGGTACTTCTCCTCCTACAGATTTCATGCTAGATCAAAAAAAAATTCAACAAAATTGCTCCCTCCAGCACTGCACCAGAAGCAGAGAATTTACCACATAAATCCTAAGAAAATGAATTGTTGATCAAGCTAGCTTGATTGACTAAGATGGGTGTGAAGAAAAATCCAAAAGTGCAGGTTGTTGACCTTACTTTGTCTGTTTTTTGTGTGATTTACAAGTTTTTCAGTCTCCTTCACTGCATTCGCTATAGCAGCATAATGGCCCCTTTTGTGGAGCTTCTCAATCCTTTCAACTACCATCAATGGAAGGAGGACATGGAGATGCATATTCTCTCCAAAATACTCTACAAAGTCACAATGGACACAGAGGTAGAGCCAATTCATTATGTTGACAAAGAAAAATACTGAAATAAGCTTGGTGAAACTTATGGATTCGTGTGCCTTTCAATCTCTTGAGATCTTCTCTTTCACATCAATGGATTGAAGACTCCCAAGGAGATTTGTGATCGACTTGTTACCCTGTTTGATCAGCAAGATGACCTGAATATCTATCAGCTATAAAATGAGCTGATTTCTCTTCACCCAGGAAAATTCAAAACTCTGAATGATATCTTCACCAAATTCAAGCACATGGTGCTCTAGTTGAAGTTGTGTAAAGTTGAGAAGGAAGATGATCAACTCATCCTTTCCATCCTCTCAAAACTTGGTGCATATTACTCAATCTTTGTATCAACCTTTCATACCGGGAAGGTCAGGACACTGAATTAGAAGATGCCAAGTCTCAATGCCTTCATTGAGTCTCTCGCCAATGAGCATGATAAGCTGGTCCAAATGGGGATCATCAGATGTTCCAAAGATCAAGCATTGGTTGTTGGAGGATCCAAAGCTACGAATGGTAAGGGGAAGCAAAAGAATGAGACTCCTATGGATAAAGAGCAGTTAGATGAGCCCTCGGGTTCGAGAAGAAGCAAGAATAATGACGAAGGAAAGATCCTTTGTTTTTACTTGTGGAAGGGGATTTCATTTAGAAAGCTCCTGTATGAGAAGAAAAATAGATCAAATGGCTCTTCTTCTAGAGAAAAATAACATCACTATACCTGCTAGCGCAAGGAAAGGTGACTATAGAGAAGAAACTGAAGAACATAATGAGAGATGCCATGGACTGAAGGCTAGTTGTTCAAGAACACATGCCTTCCTCATTGATTCAGGAGCTTCCAATCATATGGTTGCATCCAGAGAATCATCATCTTCTTTACATTCTACTGATGGCCCTAGCATTCACATGGGTGATGACAGTCAAATTTGAGTCAGAGGGAAGGGTTCCATCAAGCTTGAACATGGAAAGTTCAAAGATGTACTTTATGTTCCCTCCTTAGCTGCAAATTTGTTATCTCTATACTAGATGACTCACACTGGCCCTCCAAAGCGAGTGATATTTGGTCATGACTTAGTGGAGATCACATATATCTCTATTGGGAGCATCATAACGAAGAGTGCTGCAAATCATGCCTCCAAGGCATATGAATTCTCACACTTCCTGCCATTTTCAGATCCATTGCACTCTCCACTGCCACTTGAAAGGGGAGGTAAAAACATTCTATCTACTCCTTTTGCAGTTTCCACTAGTATTTCAGAATCAGAAGGAAAATCAGTTGTATCAGTTTATGAGATTGATATTCAGGGTGATTCAAATCCAAATCCAGTCCCTACTCCTAATCCTAATCCCAAATGGGCACAAAAGGCTATTGGGGCAGCTAGGAAGATGATTGGAAATCCATCTGACATAGAGAGGACAAAAGATCAATTTCCGAAAGATAACCTTACGCTATGTCTTGCAAACTCACTTCCTTCAGAGAGATGCAACAAACTCCCTAGGAGATGCTACATGGAAAGGCCTAATTAGCTACACTACTCTCATAAGAACAAAGTGGATCATACACCTCTTCATCCAAAAAAAGGCAAAGGTTACATTCCTCCTTCCTTCCATCATCATTTTGGGAGAAGATGGAGAAGTCTACATGCTAGGCCCCAGGGTACCTGTGCACAGAACATCATGCTTGTTACTTCGCTACACCACAGAGATGAAGGTTGCAACAACATTTTCTCAAGTTTCTTTAACTTGAATCCTTATTCTACCTGCTTAGTTTGAGGGGGGGGGGGCTTTTTTTCCGATGTGGTTTTTTCCCCGTTTCCTTGTTTGTATTAAGTAGTTACTTTTGCTTTTAGCTGTAATGGGTGACCTGTGGTCTTAGTCACCAGGGCCCACAAATTGTCCAAGTTAGCATTCAAAGGGGGTGTTAGGATTATAATACTCCCTTGTCTAATTTGGTCAATTATGTCTAAATTATGAGTCTTTTTAGTCTATATTTAGTCACTAGCACCATTGGCTCCACGTGGCCTAATTGGGCCACATGTACCAGTTACTGGAGTGTGGGGAACACTAGTTGAGCCTAACTGCCACTGAATTCACTTGCATGCATCAGTTTGGGCTCCTCCTAGACTAATCCCTACAATTTAGGAGCCATTGGGAGTGTTGAAACCAACCTCCTTCAGTTGAGTTCAGTTGGTGACTAGTCAATACTAGTTAGGAGTCAGTTACATCCAGTTATACTCAGTTAGCACCAGTCATTGATTAACTGCATCTGGGAAGGCACCTTTCCTCACCTACCACATTCAGTTAGACTAGCTAATTGATTATAACTGACTGAGGCACTGATTTAGACAACTGGAGCTAACTAGTTAGGCTCCGATAGTGATTTAGACATGTCCACTTATCCATTCAGTTAGGTTGAGTCAATAAATTCAAATTCCTCTCTCATGCATTCGAATTGACTGGTTATTAATACCAGTATATTACATTGGATCAATTATCCATTTTTATTTTTTGATTAATGAAAGCATATACAGCTTCAAATCATTATTGCACTGTTTCATATCATATTTTGAGTAAATTTGTCTCTGAAATATATTGGTGAGTTTTGCCTTGGTTCATAGATTCCTGTGAGCTCAATTTTAATAAGACGTTGGAAATCAAAGATACCACCATTTCAGGAGACAAAGCTTTTTAAGAATAATGAATTTTGAGTAGGATGGTGGTGGGATTGGACATGTAGATATATAGTAATGACAATGAATGAGGATCATGATTAAGGAATTCACAATAGGTGTTACATTGCCAAAAAGATAATTTACCGAGAAACAATAATAAGCTTATGAGAAAGAAAGCATGAAACCTTCTTAAAAATATAGAAAGATTGAAAATGAAAGAAAAGATTTTGTAATGACAAAAATCACATATACTCTAGTTAAAAAAAAGTAATTAAAAAATACAATTTTTTTCTTTGAAACAAGAAGGAAATTTTTTTACTACCTCCATTCCTTAAGATGAACTTTACAAATAGCTATGAAAATGAACTTTACACTAACTAAACAACTATAAAAACGAAAAAATTTAATATAATAAAATTGACTTTGAATTGACAACCTTCTCCTTTAATTAAATTAAACCAAAAAACCTAAAATTGTATTTCAAAAGCATCTTAAGTGGCATACTCAAAGAAACTGCTTTTTTTTTTCTCAAATATCCCATCCCCAGTCACAATAAAACACAACAGGGAATAATGTAAAGCTACTAGTAACGAAGGATGGCACGTGGTCATGGGATTTATCGAAAGGTAAATCCTTTAGTCCGAAAAGATTCCCTACAATATTATTTCATATCTTCTATGACATAAAGGCCATGGCAAACGATACGGTGTAAACTATTTTGATGCTATTTTTCCACTATAATTCCCAAGGTGTTAAAATGTTCCATATCTTATATGACAAAATTGGCCATGACAAACAAGGTGTCAAAAGGTTCCATATCTTATATGATATATGTCATATAAGCCATGACAAACGATAAGTTGCAGAGGAATAATGATGAAATAAAACTATTCTAAGCTATTTTGATGCCGCTTTTTTTTAGTGCAATTCCCTAGGTATCAAAAGGCCTTGAGCCCATTGTTGTGTCTGACAACATTTATACATTAATAATAATGTTGGATGCTTATTTTCCAAATCAATGCCCATTGTTGTGTGTAACAACATTTATAAATTAAGTTATGGTTTTCTTTTGTTAATCTTTTGATTAAATTTTGACATTGACATTACTTTATTTTTATCCTCGTTCAACCAATAACTTAAATTTTTTTTATTTGGAAATATGCTAACATCTATTATTTCGAAGAATCAAAGTATGACAATATCATATAATCTACTCAATCATTGTATACGGGCTCAACAAAAACATCATGTCACTTATAAGAATTGACTTTAAGTGGCAAAGGTAACAATCATCCCTCCAAACCACCCAAGCCACATTCAATAGACAACCAATAATTCAATCATATATAACATATGTATTCTTGTATATTTGTTGTGTAATGTTTTTTTTTATCTTTATTATTATGAATGAAATATGCCAAGAAATTTGATCTCTCTAGGCTTTATAAATTTCGGTTTAGGATGGAGTTATGTTGGTTTTAATTTTTTTAACCTTTGTATAAAATTTAAAATTGAGTATAATATCAAACAACTTTATTTTTTTTTCTTAATATTTTTTTGTTGGTGCAATGAATAGATGTTTATGATTATTGGTTGTTTATGTGGAAAACTCAAAACCAGGGAAAACCACCATAATAGATCTATTATCTCCCTTGACTTAAACTGACCAAGTGTGACCAAGTGAGATAGCCACCACTCACCTCCAGGTCGCTTTACAATGGAGCCTCCTCAAGCCTTATGAATATTTCCTTACATTGAATACCATGGGCCACCAATACCATGGAAAATATCATGATCTACAAAAAAACTATGTGTTAGACCTCAACCACCTTTGACTCGTTCCCAAGTCAAGGTTAACCCTAACATGTGAGTGACAACGATTGTACGAGGCCATAATAACATGGTTTTTCCTCTCTTTGGCCTGGTGGAAACAACAACAAATGAGCTAAGTCATTACGGTATATCTTTGTCAAATGTTTCACAACATGATTGCAGATTCTATGGTAGAAAGCTAACAATAGAAAGATCGGATTATGGCTACTTGAAGGAAAGATTATAAAGTGATTCTTTGTAATTTGTATGGCGTTAATGTAGGCGAACTTGTTCTCATATAGGAGGCTAGAGAAAGTCATTGATACCAATGCCATTGATTTCTGGTGTGCTTCCATGATATGTACTCTATATATGTAATGGTCGTGCGGTGTGCACTAGGTAGTTCACATGGTTGTCTACACGCAAAGTGATTAAGAGTGGCCATCACATTGAGTTTGTGTTGGCAAATTTGAGCACAACGATGTGCGATAGAGCTACCTTGTAAAGGATGTATCAAAGGTTGCCACATGTATTCCAGTGACATGAACACGACTCCGTAAGGATGGATCACTGCAAACAAAGTGTCAAGAGGGGAAGGGAAATTTTGCCCAACATGGTTGGTTTTAAGTCAAGTAAATTTATTGTATTATAGAGGTAATGTTAGAGGATGATCTTGGTTTTTGTATTTAGCTTGATAGACCTATATGTGCTAGTTATCGATCCTAGCTAAATTGGTATCAATGATACATTTAGATACACAAAAATTGGTCCCTATTTTAGATATGTTTATATAGAGATGATGGTGAGATAACAGAGATCCAAACATTATACATCTAGACTAGAGGAGTGTGGAGAGATAAATTAACGAGGATTGTTATTGATAATTTGAAAATTGTTGTAGAGTAGAAGTGAACCCGATACTCACGATCAATTTTTAGAGACTCGGTGGTTACCTTGGTTGGCATATCGATGTTTTGATAAAATGGATCAATATCCATAAGGACATCCTAAATATAGTACACTAGTAGTGGAGGATGTGCCACCCATGTTGCCATGAGACTGTAGCACGAGATATGGGGATGAGGAGAGCGCATAATTGTGAATTTTGTGAGGTGTGACCTATGGAGTGGAGCAAAATATAGGGGTAGGAGTTTGTAGATAAATTATTGGCATGTCAACACACAAGTAAAAGATTGTTTAGTTGCAATTGAGTTTGAGGTTGTTGCAAAAGGTTTGAGTTGATGGTTCAATTTTACTTCCAAATGTGCTTGTCTCGAGGGCAAGACAATCATAGTGCTAGTGGCTTGTTGGTGCCTTTTGGGGGTGTATTTATAAATTAGGAGATATTGACATTATGGTTATGGTGTATTCATTGTTTGCATGATTTGTACTTTATGACTTAATGCACTCTTAGGATATACTAATGAGAGTTCGTCTTCTCATTTAGCAATTGCAGAGAGGTTAAGCACAACGGGACTAAGAGGCATAGTTAGGGTTCTAGGAGTTTTTTCCTCCTTGCCTCTTAGGCAAGGATGAATTTGTACAGTTTGTTCCAATATAATACAGAATTTGGACTCTTCTCGCATAATTTTTGTGTATTGTCTTTTTTGTCTCTATTATGAATGAATGCTTATCATTGTGAACACATTTATTCGTTATGAGCGCCAACATAAGCTAGAATTACTATAATTATTCATCAATGTGAAATCCAATATTTGATGAGTGACTCATGAGAAATAAATCAGCTTCAAGTTTGACTCTTCCTTAAAAATGCTTGACAAACCAATCAAACGCCAAACAACAATGCATGTGGATCTAGTTGTCCTCTACTATCAAGGTTGTTGGTAATAACTCCCGATCAATATTATTCCCTTACCAAAGCAAATATTTATACATTACAATGGCGGTTGAGAACCAGCCTTTTCACCTTCCTATCTATTCATATTC
>LPNX010383407.1:1146575-1188435 GCA_001517045.1 Pseudotsuga menziesii
GGTGAACAAAATGTCCACAATACTACTTTCAGAAAATGACACATAAATAGTGTCAATCAACATCCCAATCATGTATGACATCTGTATGATTCAACTGTAATATATTGAACCATAATTGACGAAACTTGAAGTTTGTTGATCATCATTAATATTCCCCTTTGCGTCATTTGAAAGGTCAGACATCTTGGGTTTTCGTGTAGGTTACCCTTAACACATTCACCATTGTATTTGGTGGTTTTGGTTGAATAGTAACTATTTTCACTTATCAATGTATGTGGTGGTTTTACTAACCATTTTCACTTCATCATTGTCCTCTCCCCCTTAAGGTGCGATAGATTTCCATTTTCTTTTCATCAATGTACTGTCCTCCTTCAAGTGAAAGACAGTATTATTTTCACTTCGTTAGTGTAGTTCTCCCCCTTAAGGTGCAAGAGAGTACTATTGGAATAATGTAGAAATGATAGGAAGGTATCTAAGTATTGGATTGATGTGTACGTTCTATATTTAACAAGTAAAGATTTCATATCCACATCTTATGGATCTAGGATTGGGTTTGTTATTGTGTGTTGCACCTATTTATTGTATCTATTTTTCCATTGATAATCGAATTGGTTTGACCATTCCTTGTGTAAGCGAGCCTATGAGCTCTGCTTTGTCTGCCTTATATATTCTTATTGGTATCAGAGCATTCAGGAGAGAGCTGGGCACATGCATTGAAGGAGCAGGAATTATAATTATACATTTCTTTTTCAATTGTGCGGACACCATGTTGAGAGTAAGGTTGAAGCGGCCGTGTATAAGGAGCACCGTTGAGCAGCAATTTTCTGCCTGCCACAAGCAACTTCTTTCACCCTAGAGAAGCAGCGATTGGTTGATGTATGAAGATCGCTGCCCAATATAAGAAGCCGACAGTTGAAAGAGAGGTATTGCTGCCTGAGGTGGATTCAAGGAGCAGAACGATGTGAAGATATCACATGCGGTGTGAAGATCTCACGTGGATTCCAGTCTACACATATCACTGAATTTTTTTTTTCTGAATTGTGAAACCACCTCGCCTATTTAAGAAGATCGCAGCCCACGTGGAAGATCGTGGAGGCTGAAGATCGTGTCTAAAGTATCGTGGAGATCGCTGAAGTATTCATGGCTGAATATCGTGGATTTCCTCCTCCTTGCATTCACACGTGAAGACCTGCAAGTGGAGCTGTAAGGATCACCGTGCAGAGCTGCGTGGAGATCATCGCGTGGAGATCTGCGATTTCTACTGTGGGCAAGCCTGACCACTGTGATTTCCTCCACCGAAGCAGCGATACCTGACCGTGAATGCCTGATTTTAAAGATCGCTGTGAGTGTAAGCTGTGTCACCAAAAAATAAATTTGATCACCGTGGAGAAGCTCGATCAACAAGGAGGTGATCCGAAAGGCTTTTTTGTTTTGCTTTCTCCCGTAAATTTTGTTTCTCTCTGTGGCACCGCTTATAAGCTGAAGAGGAAGAGCCCTGCCTCCACCAAAATTGCAAAGGAAGAGGGATGGTACCGCCTGGAAGCCAGTAGTAAGGAGTGGTGGCACCGCAGAGGTAGTGAAAAGGAGCAACGCCTTTGACAAGAAGAAAAGGTACGGTTCTCAATTTTTTTCTCATGAACATGGATCATTTCTTCACATCAGCCGAAACAAGGTAAATGGCAAATCCATTTCTTGCTGATAATGAAGCATCCAAATTAAACGGTGAAAATTATGTAAATTGGAAATTTAAGATCATGACTGTGGTTGAATCCGCTAATGCGTGGTCAATTGTGACCGGTGATGAGCCGAGGCCTGCAACTGCCGCATTGCTTCAGGACTAGAATAAGCGGGAGCTGAAAGCAAAACTGACACTAAGGATGTCTATTAAAGACAACATCATTCCGCACATCATAAACTGTACAACATCCAAGGCAACATGGGACACACTTGAAGGCCAACTGATGCAAATCGGGTTTTGTTTCTCAAAACCAAATTGTTGTCAATCAAGATGGAGGCTATTGAAGGGGTAAGCAAATTTATTTCTCGCATTAAAGAACTCAGTGATAAAATGGGTGACATAGGTGAAGTTGTTGAAAGTTCTGATTTAGTAATAGTCACTCTAAAAGGCTTACTGCCAGACTACAAAGTGTTTATTTCAGCACTTACAGCTAGAGAAAAACCCCTAAATTTTGAAGAACTTACAGGGATTCTAATCCAAGAAGAAGAACGAATGAAGAACTATGATCTGGATGCTGGAGGTTCAGACCTACCACTAATGGAAAGAGGTCGATATTCACACAAAGGAAAACCATGGAGCAGACCATGGAATGGAGATAGAGGCAAATTTCATCAAAAACAGAAAGGTATGGCTCAGACTGATTCTAATAGAAATAATGTAGATGGCCATCATTGGGGCAAACTAAGACACCTCAATAGAAATCATTATCAGAAGAAATTCTATAGAAATAGAAACTACAATGGAAGTCACAATAGAAATTTTGCAAATACAGACACCTCTTAAATTAATGATTTTAAAATCTGAGATTATTTATTTCTGAAGATGCTCTGTTTGTTGAGATAGGCGATGAGAATGCATGGTTCATAGGCTCAAGTGCATCTACACATATGTCTTGTAAGAGAGAATGGTTCGATGAATACAATGAGAAACATGATGGCACTCATATCTATTTAGGAGATAATAGGTCACACCAAGTGCAGGGTTATGGAATAATAAATGTGAGATTAGCTAATGGTCAATTGGAACAGATTCATAATGTCATATATGTGCCTGGAATTAAGAAGAATTTAATATCTGTTTGAACCATAACCGAGAATTACCTAAATGTAGAGTTTGGCAAGTACCAGTGCCATATCAAAGACATTCGAAACCACTTCAAGATTGTTGCTACAGGTTCAAGATGTGGAGGATTGTACAAGCTGGATGTGAGCAAAGACGGTCATCAGGCACTTGCATCCACCGTAATCACCACAAAGGAACTTTGGCACCAAAGGTATGGCCATATTAACCACCATGATCTTGTATTACTTCAAAAGAAATCTATGGTTGAAGGTCTACCTGTAATAAAGAATGAACATTTAGAATGTAATGCATGTGCACTTGGCAAATAACGTCGAAATGAATTCCCAGTACATCAAGAAAAGAGGCAAAGTGGTATGCTTGAATTAATTCATACAGACCTATGTGGACCTATGCAAACTAGATCTTTAGGAGGTGCATCATATTTTCTGACATTTATTGATGATAGATCTAGATACACATGGGTGTACTTCATAAGGAGGAAAGGAAATGTATTTGAATACTTCAAGAAGTTCAGAACCATGATTGAAAAGCAGACAGAAAAATGCATTAAAATTCTCAGATCTGACAATGGTGGTGAGTACGTGTTTGGAGGTTTCAAGAAATACTGTAAGGAGAATGGCATCCAACAACAGTTTACAGCATCACACACTCCTCAACAAAATGAGATAGCAGAGCGAAAGAATAGAACACTAGTTGAATGTGCACGCATCATGCTACAAGGTAAGCAGTTTCGAATGGTTTTTGGGCAGAAGCTGTGAATACTGCTGTATATTTGAAAAATATCAGCCCAACAAAGAAATTAGAATTTCAAACACCATTTGAGGTTTTCAATGGATATAAACCACAAGTTAAGCATCTACGAATCTTTGGTTGTAAAGCATTTGCCCACATACCAAAAGATGATAGGAGGAAACTAGAAGCTAAATCACTTGAATTTGTCTTTGTTGGGTATTGCAATAATCACAAGGCCTATAAGTTGTTTCATCCTATCACTCATAAATTAATTGCTAGTAGAGATGTGGTGTTCCATGAACATACAGATACAAGTAACAAAACAGAACAATGGCATAGTCTGACTAATGATGAATATGTCAAGTTAAACTCAATAGTTCAGGAGCAGGAAGTGGAAGCGCCACAAGAGAAGCAGGAGGAACAGAATAACAAAAGCAGAAGCAGCAATGAAAGAAGCAGAAACAACAGTGAAAGTAGCAAAAGCAGAATGAGTACTTCTACAAGTTCAGAGGAAGACACAGTAGAAAGTAGAAGGATTATGGATGGAACCCTGCAGGTAATTTAATGCTAAGAAGGTCAATAAGGTAGACTTGTCCCCCTCCAAGGTACAATGACTATGCTCTAATGTCTAACTTAATGAATATCAGTGAACCAATGAATTACAAACAAGCCAAAGATAAAGCAGAATGGGTTGAAGCAATGAATGAAGAATATAACTTAATTATGAAAAATCAGACTTGGGAATTGACTGAGTTACCAAAGGATAAGACACCCATAGGTTGTAAATGGTTGTTTAAATATAAGCTTAAATCAGATGGTAGCATAAAAAGATTTAAAGCAAGACTAGTAGCAAAAGGCCATACACAAAAGGAGGGAATTGACTTTGAGGATACGTTTGCACCAGTAGCAAAACTAAACACAATTAGAGTTCTGGTTGCATTAGCCACAGCCTAAGTCACATGACACGAGGACACGGAACACGGAGGACACGAAAATACGAGTATTCGACACGAGACACGACGACCCCGAAAATAGGACACGAGGGACACTTTATATATATATATATATTAAAAAATTATATATATATAATAAAAAAATACATAAAGATCTACATTTTTTAAAAACTAGAAGTATATAGAATGTACATCAATCATAATATCATTCAATTGAAATATGACAATGATGAATCAATAATAAAGTTATCAATGAATCATGAACTTTGAACCATAAACTGCATATTTGATATTTTTGATTAAACCACAAAAATCAAAATGTATTACATAGATATCGAGAGAATGCCACCGACAAATACAAACTAGAGTCAATCCTACTTAGTACTAAGTCTAGTATCTACAGTACTACTAGATACAAAATGAAAATACTAAATTGCCACAGGGAAGAATATCATAACTCATCAATGGTACTAGCCACTGTCAATCGTCCTTATGCTGCTCCAAGTCAAAATTAGCATTATTGCCGTAACTCTTTCCTCTATCCTCCTCCTCCTCTATACCCTTTTTGATGAGACACGTGTCTAGAAATCAGGACACGTTTTTGGCACGTGTCCGACACGTGCTGGAAAGTGTCCAGATTTCGGGACACGAAAATTTTGGTGTCGGACACGTAGTAGGGCAAGTGTCGTGTCCGACATGTGGAATACGGGACACAGGCCCTATTTGGAAGTGTCCTGTTACTTAGGCCACAGCACATAAATGGAAAATCCATCAATTAGATGTAAAATTCGCTTTCTTAAATGGTGACTTAAAAGAAGAAGTTTACTTAGTTCAGCCTGAAGGCTTTGTATAGAAAGCTATCTATGGATTAAAACAGGCTCCTAGGTCATGGTACATAAAGATTGATACCTTCTTTAATCAGAAAGGGTTAGTTAAAAGCAAAAGTGACCCTAACCTTTATATGAAGAAAGATAAGAAAGGAAATATATGTTTGATATATTTATATGTAGATGATCTAATCATTACAGGAAATGCATGTAAGTTGATTACAGAAATCAAAAATCAACTGTCACAAGAGTTTGAAATGAAAGACCTTGGAGAATTACACTATTGTTTGGGACTTGAAGTTTGCAGAGAATCTGGCAAAACAATGATCACTCAAAGTAAGTATGTGAGGGAAATACTGAATAGATTTAATATGAGTGATTGCAAAGTATCAGCAATTCCTTTAGAACAGAATGTGAAGTTATGCAGTCAAGATGGATTGAAGGATGCAGATGGTACTTTGTATCGACAGTTGGTGGGAAGACTGAATTATCTCACTACCACAAGGTCAGATATATCTTATGCAGTCAGCATTTTGAGCCAATTTATGGCTAAACCAAATGACAGCCATTGGAACGCTGCAAAGAAAGTCCTTAGATATCTGAAAGGGACAATGAACTTTAGTCTTTTATACACTAATAAGTTTGATGTTCAATTGGCAGGTTTTTCTAATTCCACCATAATGAAAGCCATCTACATTTGTAATTCCATCATTCAAATATGTTTTTACCTATGTTCAAATTTGACAATAAGACTTACACCAAGGTTGTATGTTTTTACCAATGTCCAAATTTGACAATAAGACTTACACCAAACCTTAACTTTCACTAAACCTTAGCTTTTGAATTACATTCCCAAGAGCTCATCCAACCGTAATGAATTGTTTGTTTCTCAACTTTCTTCTTCTTTCGACGTTTGTTAAAAAAATATTTGTCCTTTAACAATCAAGATAACAATAAAGATCAAAGCATTTTGTCTACTTACGCCCAACTCGATGACATTGTTGACACTTAACAAGAATCTCATCAATTTGATTATCATCTAACTCTATTAGCAATATTACCAACTTCTTTAACATTTGAATATTTCCCCTTCAAATGTATGGCGAGAAATATGTTTGAACTAGTTTGGAGTACGATGTGAAAATTCAGGTATTTTTCATATTATAAACATTTTGTGTTCTTATTGAATTTTAAGTCTTCCTTATGTCTAATATGTGTATAATAATTGTATTTTGTTTCATCTCTCCATATTTAGGAATATCAATGTGTATAATAATTGTATTTTGTTTTATCTCTCCATATTTAGGAATATCGATTCCAAACAAAGGGTTATTCTAAACCAGAACTGGTTTAGAATCGTTCTTCTTCATTTTTGGCTCTTGGTTCTTCATTATCCTTAACTCATCATGCAAGAGTTTGGATTGAATTTGTAGTATGTTTACCTTTGTGTGCAATATGATTCATGTTAGCGTTGGAAGATGTCCAATGACTGTAAAAAGGGAGTGCCTAGCACATTTTGAACTTGAGATAGTCTTGATTAATTTAAGTAAATAAAAGAGGCAAAATAGGTCATAAAGGCTCAAGCAATCTGGGATTAAAAATCAAACACATGAGTGGCATACAACTTGAAAAGCCAAACAAACATGAACATAAATAAATAGCAGAAAAAGTCAATAAATATATGAGAAGGAAACCCTACATTCCTTGGAGAATATGCTAAATTGAAACACTTTATAACAAAGCAGATTACAAGCGACGGGCAATAAACAACAAAGTCTGCTAGTATATCTGAAACTTGAGTGATTATTAATGCACTGCAAATGACTAATCTGTGCATTCATATAAGAAGAATTGCATAGAAAAAAGCAAGCACAGTTTGACATAAGTTGATAGTTCGCTGAGCATGAGAATACTCCTGGTATATTAGGCGTGGAAGGAAATGACACAGTACAACTTTGCTCTTCTATGACCAAATATAAAGCCCCCTAGAGGAAGAGCTCGAACCCCCTGAATGTGTTTTTACATCTTCTTTTATAATTACATGATGAATGAAAATGGCTATCAAATCCAAAGGTTGTAGATCGAATCCTATGTAAGGATATACAAAAATATTTACAAGGATTAACAGTAGTGACTCAAAATCTTGTTAAAGATCTAAAATCCACTTTTTAAGGAACCACTTAGACCATATTTAACCTCCACTCGTGGATCCTTTTCACATTTAATAATTACAAGACAGTTAAAATTTTGAAATGGTTGTACATGACAAAATTTGGACTTTGGCTAATCGCTAGACTATTTGCATCTTTTTAGGCAAGTTTGTTTGCAATACAATTTGTTGTTGAAAATGAGATTTTCAGTGTTAAAACTTAAAATTGCAAATTTTATTGCAGAAATAGATTCAGGATACTCAGTTACCCTTAAGACACCCGGATTATACAATTTCAATCACTAAAGACTACCTTTTGAATAATTTCCACCTGATTTTGACCATAAAACTGACCACATTTAAGGTGTAAATGGTGTAGAGTTTAGCTTACTCCATAAAATTCTGGAAACAGGGTAAAAGGGTGAACCATAAAGATTCTACTGCACTTTGACAGTGTTCTGTATTGGAGCGCGCAACAGAATCAAAACTCTGCCAAATTCTAAGCTATCTCAAATTCGCTGCAAGAAATATAGAACTGCTGAAATGGAACTTTGACTGCTGATTCTTTGCCTTGAAAACTGGGATATTTTCCTTCATATCTGGAGTTAAATATGGTTTTCTTCCGGGGAAAAGTAAATTTATCTCCTTGAAGATGCTGGCTCGATCTTCCTGATCTTTGATTGCTTATCTTCTGCTTGATATATTAATCTGGAATTTTGGGATCACTTGCTTGTCTTTGACAAATGCTCAATGCTTGAAAAGGATTTTTCCTATGAATGATTTTGCAAAATGATTCATTGGTGAAGCTATTCAAACATAAATAAAGGTATGGCCATCTTACATTATCAACACATTTATTACAAAGGGGTTCCACAAAAGCATATCAAACATTACATAGAGGTTCATAAGACCATCATGTCACTTACTAGAATTGAACCTGGGTGGAGAGAGTAACAATCATTCCTACTAACCACCCAAATCACATCGAACTGCAGCACACAAATTTATATATTGAACTCTTTGACAATTTCAACACCTAACATGGCAAATTTATATATCGAGTCTTTGACCATTTCCACAACGGGCATGGCATGACACTTCTTGATCATTTGTTGATGAAATCAATGTTGACTTGAAGTGTAAATTTAGAATAAAGGCATGATAAAAAAATTAAACTCAATCATTTTTCCAAACAATTATAAAAAAGTATCGCTACAGAACAAGAACACTTCCTGCAACGCTTTCCTTTAAAAACTGCCCAATTTGCCACCGATATTCAATAAACAGGCTTACACTTCTGAGAACAGTAAGAACTTTGACTGGTAATTACCCCAATGTCTAATGCACCATGCCATTACTGACAATTAGTTCATCAACAACGTAAAAATCTTCTGCAAAGGCTTGGATCACAGGACATGGAAGAGACTCACTGAAACTCTGTGTCTTTTTATCATTGGGTAGGGGAAGTGGCAGCTCTTGGTAGTTTAGCATAATTTGATTTGAATGATACAGAACATCAACTTACTGCAAACAACATTACTAAAATCTACTTTTACCTCATGAGCTATGAAATCCAAAATGGACATGAAACCCTAAATCTAAGAACAATGAAAAAACCCTAAATACAATGTGAAGACTCAGAAATTCAAAAAAAAAAGAGGGAGTATTAATGTGGAACCTTGTGAAATATATCTTTGATATCCCTCTCTCGAAAACCGACAAGGAGATTTCCAACATATAAAATTCTATTGGATCGGCTGCCCATCCTCAAATTGCAATCAAATGACCTTCCTGCTATCTAATGACTGCATAAATATAAACAGTAGAATGTTAAGATAACACAAAGGCAAAATCTCTGTAGAAGCACTGAAAATCCCCTTTTCTCTCATTCCATCGAATGTTTAACATTAAAGAGCCATTACATGGGAGGTTTAAAAACTAAATCGCCGACACTCATCGAAGGTTTACTCTAGAGAGTTGACACTTTCCTTGTCGAAGGTTTAATAGTTCATGTGTCGATGGCTAAAAATTTAAATGTCGATACCTTTGAGGATTAAAGTTTATGCCATTTTGATACATGTTGAAGGTTAAAATACTTGAGAGCTTATTCGTTGGAAGCTAGAAGTGCCGAGCCTTCCATTAGCTTGAACGTAGTGGCAAATTAAAAACTATGGCGATATGCCTTCTTTCCATGAGGCACGTGGTTTGAACTTGTTGCTAGGATTACCTTGTTACGTTGCTAGGCGTTCTTTCTCTGCAATCGTTTTGAAGAACATTGTTCACCTTCGTTGTCCCTCCTTCAAATGGTTTGTCGCCATGTGTCTGTGTCCTTGTCCTTTTGATATGCTCAGGTTGTCAGAGTGTTAATTGGTTTTTCGGCACACCTACATGAGGATTGCAAGTGACCCACCGTGGTTCGCATAAGTAGCGATTCCTTGCAAAAGCGCTTGCATTTAAAAGAGAAAAGGGACCACCCTCTGGAACAAGGCCCAAAAAGTTATTGTAAGAGAAATCCGCAGAGATCAAGTTCCTCATTTTCTCAAATTCTTTGGGAATGTTGTCATTCAAGCGATTAGTAGAGATTGCTCATCCTGGTGATTTCCATTGGGATAGGGCCATTGAACTCGTTTTGGCTAAGATCAACCTTTAACAGACCACTACAATGGCTAATCTCCTTTGGAATCATACTAGAAAGCATGTTTCAGCTGAAATCGATAAATTCAATATTTCCCATACGACAAATCTCCTCCCTTATGCTCCCACTGAGATAATTGTTATGCAAGTCGATCGTAGCTAGCATGGTGTTGGTCCTAGGGAAAGATAGGCAGAATTCAATTAGAATTATGCCCAAGAAGGTAAAGAGTCTGATCGCAGGGAGAAGAAGTTGCGATAGAAGTAGATGAAGGCAGAGGAGAAGTTGCATCAGAAGTAGTTGTGGAAAGAAGAACAAGGTAAAGGAAGCAGCTACAGAGGAAGCTACGACGGAGGAAGATAGAAGCAGACAAGAGAGAAAGAGCTAAGATAGAAGAAGTAATCGCAAAGGAAGTTGCGACAGGAGAAGAGTTTGTGAAAGAAGAAAAGTCGCGATAGAAGAGAAATCGCGACAAAAGGAAAGGAGGCGACAAGATCAACCACAATGGAAGGAACCATGATAGAGAAGGCATGCAACGACGCAATGGTTGGAAATGACAACTCGACAGATCGTGGGTACGAAGTCGGCTAGAGTCACACATGATGTAAGGAATAAAAGCATCTTTGTATTTTGGGTCAATAGTGCCTACTGACAGGTGTAACTAGAATAGGAATGACAGCTTGTTGGCTAACAGAACAAAGTCGGTTCAATGCAACATGTAAAGAGTCTATAAAAGGAGGAACCCAAGTCGTATGCGGGTTACTTACCTACTTAGTTGTTTACTACTTACTATTACTTTTCTTAGTTGTTGACCAGTCTGTTGAGTCTGTAAGAAGAGTAGTCAATCCAAGTTGTGTGTGGATCAACACTAGAGTCGAAGAGAAGAGTAGTTGATCTAGGTTGTGTGCGGATCAACAGTAGAGTAAAGTAGGAGAATATTGAACGACAGAAAAATAGAGAGCATGAGAGCATAGAGTAGTCTATATAAATAAGAGAAGAAGATCTAGAACAGAGTCTACAGCTGAGTGCGCAGACAAAAAATGCCATATATTTCTCATGTTGTATGAAAAGCACCTTTGTGGTTTTTCCCAGAGGGGTTTCCACGTTAAACATTGTGTCATTGAGTAAATGATGAATGTGCTTATGTCGCATGAATGTATATGATGAATGTGCTTAAGTCGCAGGAATGTATATTGTGAATAAGTGTTTATGTATTTGCTTATGAATGAGTTCGCTTATGCACGAGTCACACTATTGATAGATAACATGTGTGTTAAATCTTATATTGTTGTTATAATCTTTGTGACGGATAAGTTAAGTAGTGTCTTATATGCGCACCATAAGGTTAAGTAATAGACCCACTAGCTTCAGTCGAGCAAGTTGGTAAGGTGCCAAGGGAGAATAAATCCCCACCCAAGTGTGGAAACCTGGTTCTGGCAAGTACCCATAAGAGATATCTCGGGTGAGATTGCATATGTGTCGCAGGTGCTGCCAACTTAGCCTTACTCTGTCGGGCTGATATCTTGGCTTTGTTGCGCACAAAAGAAGGTCTGAACCTAGGTCGAAGGGAGAAATGCCAACAAATGGTTCTGTTGTCAGGACCATGAATCATTTTAGTGAGGGATATGTTTTGGCATCCGATGAAGCTGAAAATCCAAGACCGGGTGGATTTTAAAGCATTAGAGTTTGCATAAGAAGAAAGTAAAGGATCGCAATTGAATCTGACGAGGTGATTGGAGCGATACCTTTATACATATATTCACAAGATTTTCTTTTCTAAGTTCCCTATTGTGTTGTATGAATGGTTGTCGAAGTTAGCAACCTAGCGAAAGAATTTCCAAGGAAGAGAACAGACATAGTGGAATCCTCAGTTGATTCAACAACTGAAGAATACTAGCAACCCTGTGTCGAGGGCTGTCGATTTTTGGGTAGATAGAATTATGGAGGGATACATTACTGAGTTTGTTGTTGACACAATAACCTCATATAGTGAAGCGGAAAGAAAAGATTTCCAAGGACCACGAGGAAGATACTTAACATCTTTGAAAACTTGGATAAAGATGCTTGTATGCAAAAAAGGAATCATAAGAATGGAGTCTGATAGTTACAATGACTATCAGCAAAAATTTGGGACATGTCGCAGAAGAGGTGCCAAAAAAATGGAGCAAACTAAGTTGAGATGTTCCCTATTGATAGCAGAACTAGACTAGAAGGTGGACATTTAAGGAGTGGAAGAAGATTTCGGTCAAGAAAGAGAAGAAAAACGGTAACAAGAAGAGGAAGTTGTGGTATGATCAGAGGAGAAGACTACGAGCTAACGTCACATCTTGATGAAGGTTCTCGCGATGAAGAATAGGAATATCAATCCATATCTGAAAGAGAAGAAGAAGAAGCAGAAGCTTCAGACCCAGAGTACGGGTACGATACACCTACAACCCTGCGCACATCGTCGGAGGTAAGATTTAGAAACCCGTCTCTTGGTGGTTTTGTAAATACAAGTAATACTAACGTTGCGAATAGTGGACAAGGGAGTCCGACTAGTCAAACTTTTTGTCTGAGTGTAACAGGAGTCAACATAATTGTTGGAAACGATATTAAGTTGCATATATTTAATGGAAATGGGTTAGAAGACCAAGAGCAACATTATTTTCTATGTGAAGTCGTATGAATCGTGTGACAGGTCCAAGATGAAGCGATAAGGAAAGTGCAGATGATCACGACCCTGAGGGGTCGTGTGCTAGATTGGTACACTAAGTTCTCTATAGTTCCGCCAGGATTCACGCAAATAACACTCGACCAAATTAGAATGGGATTAATAGACGAGTTCAAAAAGCCGAAATTTGAGTCGCAATGCATCACAAAAATTAAAGAAATCAAGCAGTCACCTACGGAGTCTGTCTAGGACTTTGAACAAAGATTTAAGACATTGGTGGCCAAAGTAATATTTTAGATGTCATACGTGCAACACAAGGATTGGTTCATTGTAGAGTTGTTGTCACACATCTGAATTTCATTGATGCAACAGAAGATTGTGTCGCAGACTAAAGCTTTGGAGATAGAAATGAAGTTAGAACCCTCATCGATTTGAGAGATCGGTGCAGGAATGATGCAAATTCAGTCGCAGCTAGCCAACCTTATGTTGCAAATCCAAGAAATTAAGAAAGGGAAAGAGATCCAAGAAGAGCTCTACTGTACTCGATGCAAAACTGAGGGACACCATAAAGATAATTGACGACGCTCATGAGCTATGTCGCAATAGGAGCGCCAAACCCATTAAATACACAAGGGATGCCTTGGTGTAGAATATGTCAAACCCGAGGCCATCGATCGGAAGAGTGCTTGTATTTGCAGAATATTGTAAGTACACCAGCTAGTCTGTATTGTAAATTTTGTAAATCTGTAGGCCATGACAAGAAGGATTGCAAAGCATTCCAGCGGCTGCAGGAGAAAATGGTGGATACCTACTTACTGAAGAACGACAAGCATATACAAGCTGAGCGAGCGCAAGGTCAATATCCATCGGCCCAATATCAACAAAATCCATATCCTCAACCCCAATATCAACAGAACCAATATCTGTCTCAACCACACTACCCTCAACCTAGGGGGGTGGAAATTTTCGAGGCCAAGGACAACAACAAGGAGGAGGAGTATTTGGTCTTGGAATAGGCCAAATCATATGCTATAATTGTTGACAACCAGGACATTTCACTCGGGATTGTGCAAGCATGTTTGTATTGTAAATTTGTTAACCACACTATTGAGGAATATCCTCAACTTATTTCTAAGTGGCATGCCAAGAATATGGGAAATCCAATTCCCCTGCAAAATCCCAATCTGAATCCCAACTAGAACATCCAGATGATTTATGTTGAGCCGAGAGAAGCAAATATTCTTGTCGTGACAACAGGTGTTGTGACTGGAGAAGACCAAAATGCACAGCATGACCAACCACAGGTTCGACCGGTAGCACAAAACAAAGTATCGTTCGACGTCCAGAGAGAAAAGGAGGTAATCTTGGATGCCCGACCAGAATTCGTCGACAGGAATCAAGCGTAGACACCTTCTCCTACACCACCAAGAGGACAAGTAAGGGGGATTCCTGGAAGTTCGATCAGCTATTTCAAAATCAACCGACGGGAAATGTTAGTAAACTTAAAGAATTTTTCAAAATTTGCTTATCGCTAATCCACAATAAAGATGTCGCATAATTGATAGCTTTAATAGAATAAACTCAAGAAGAGTTGCAACCATCCAGAAGACTTAACCATGTCAGAAAAATATTAAAGATTGGTCACGAGCTAAGAATGACAACGTAGATAGGTGATTATGATATGGATTATATCATTTTGGACTAGGATCTGATGTCAATATTTTGACAAAACAGGCATGGGAAAGCATGGGAAAACCGCGACTGGACTAGTCTCCCATTCAGCATAGGCTAGAAAATCAGTCGAAGGTCCTACCTATTGATTGATTGACTCGGGTTCTTGTCGAAGTAGAAGGCCAAGAACATATGCGGATTTTGAAGTGATCAACATTGTCAATGATACAAACCCATATCCTGCACTTTTGGGGATTGACTGGGAAATAGACAATAAGACCATCATAATTTTTAAGAGAATAATCTTATCATTTGAAAATTTAGAGATAAGGGTGGTCGCACCAATTGATCCACTAGAAGGACAAAGATATGTCAAACTAATGCACAGTGAAGGACAATGAAACTACCTCGACCATATCTATAATATCACATCTGCAGGAGACAACTATATAAATCCAACAATTGATGGAAAGCTGATTTTGCATAGTGTTAGCTCCTGTAGGTCTGATTCGGATGAAGCTTTAGAAAATTGGCAGAATAATATGCATGAAATATCCATGATAAGATGCAGAAGAATTACACGATCTATGTGACAAGTAGGAGTCAAGGAAAGCAAGCTACGTACATATGAAGGTCTACCTAACCTTGCATCTTTTCTGACAGAGTTTGAAGCAAAAGTCTGAAGAGTCTTAGCGCTTGTCCACCCTATAATTTGTGCTGAAAGCTACGCTCGCTAGATGGTGGGGTACACATAGAGAATCAATATCTGAATGGTCACGATGTAGAAAATTGATGGAGATAAGAATAGGAGAAGAGATCAATTGTACTGGTCACAAGTATACAGTATTGACAAATCCTGTTGAACATATTGATTATTGTTGCATGACATGGCAGGCATATTCAAGACAGGAGTGGGTTCAAAACTTCATACATACATTGGACATGATACCAAGGAATTGGTGTACAACAGTTGAGTTGCGATGAGGAACTCTTGAATGGGAGGAGTTAGCTACTAGCTTCACACATACATGTGAGTTCAGAGATGACCATCCTTCGATTGATGATGCATTGCAAGTAATGAAAGGAAAGATATTTGAAAATATCCCCATCGCAATGACAAAATTCAATCAGTGCAATGCAACATTCCACCACTGGATGGAATGCTACAACATGACGGGAAAACCTGATGACGATGACCTGCTCGACGTAAAAATTACATATTTTGAAGGTATGTGCGAAGTGGGAGGACTTGGTATTTCTAATGACCAATTCTTGAGTCCACTAAAAATTAAGAAAGTTAATATTGGCTCCCCAAAGAATTCAAAATCTGTCAATATCGGAGATTATTAGGAGGACAAGACTGTAGAGAAAATCCTGGACTTATTGCATGAGTTATGGGATCTGCTCCCTATGAAATTTTCGAAGATGAAAGTAATTGTTGGAGACCTGGGAGAAATGAAAATACCTCTGAGGCTCGATGCAAAATCAGTCAAGCAGTGACCATACCGATTTAATCCTCGGTATAAAGAAAAATTCAAGGCGAAGTTGAACCAAATGTTAGACGCAGGTATTATAGAACCTATCGAAGAGTTTGAATGGATTATCCTAATAGTAGTACAAGACAAAAAGGATACATGTGAAGTAATAATTTGCGTTTAACTAAGAAAATTGAATGATGCTTGTTTGCATGACCCATTTCCAACTCCATTTACAGATGAGGTACTCGAAAGTGTCGGGGTTAAGAAATTTATTCATTCACTAATGGTTTCTTTGGTTACCATCAAATTCGAATTGCAAAGGAATATTGACACAAGACCACCTTTGCAACAGAGTGGGGGTGTTTCCAGCATAGTGGAAAAAATCGGCATCGGCAAAAAGTCGGCGAGATCCAGAAAACATCTTCTCGGCAACATCGACGAAAAAATCAGCAAACCACGGCAAGCATTAAAAAATGCAAATGTTGAACTTCAATAGGATCAAAATTTGCTTACCGATTTTTTCCCCTATTTGCCGATTTTTCCCGATTTTCCCGATTTTTCCCGTTTTTTTCCCGATGTTTGCCGATTTTTTCCTTTTTTTTCGATGTCTGATTTTTTGAAAAAATCGACAGCTGAAAAAAATCGTGATTTTTCTGGACATTGCTGATAAATCGACGATTTTTTCCACTATGATTTCCAGTACATGGTAATACCGTTTGGACTCAAGAATGCTCTTGCTATTTTTTCCAAAATAGTAGTTGTTTCCTTTAAAGACTGTATTCACAAATTTCTTGAATTCTACTTTGACGATTGGACAGTATTTGGGCTCATTAAGGATCATATTGAGAGCCTCAGGATGATGCTAGAACACTGTCACCAATATCAATTTTCATTAAATTTAAAGAAATGCATATTTTGCACCCCATTTAGAATTATGTTGGGCCATGTGGTCTGTCACGATGGAATGATGGTCGATCCTGCTAAAATTGTGATCATCCTTGACCTACCACCACCGACCATAGCTAAACAATTGCACGCAACATTGGGACACACTGGATACTAGAGAAAATTTATCAAAGGATAAGTGGAGGTGACTGCTCTGATGGAAAAGTTACTGAAAAAGATATTAAGTTCCAGTGGACTAAAAGTTACCAAGAGAGTCTGGACACGTTGAAGAGAAAGATGGTCACAACACTCATACTTGTACTTCCATACTGGAAGAAAGAGTTCCATGTACATGTCGATGTGTCGTATTTCGTTCTTGGCATGGTACTAATGCAACCTAGCGAAGGTTCAATCGACCATCCTATAGCCTTCACCAGTAGGAAATTATCTACAGCATAAAATAATTATACCATGACAGAAAGAGAATGGTTAGTAATGGTATATGCTCTACAGAAATTCAGACACTACTTATTGGGTGGATATTTTAAAATGTACACGGACCATTCAACATTGAAATACCTGGTCAATAAGTCAGTGTTGGGGGGGAAGATTGTCGGTGGCTTCTCCTTTTTCAGGAATTTGACTTTGAATTCATTGTTAAACCCAATCGACTAAATTCAAGACCAAGCCATCTATCGAGGATCAAAAGCAGAGAAGAACCAAGTAACCTCGACGATAGTCTCCATGATGCAAAGTTATTTTAAATAACAATGTTTGATGATCAGTACAAAGACATCATACAATTTCTTAGTACAGGTTATGCACCATCTGAATTTACTACTGCAGAGAAGAAACCGTTGGTTGTTTGAGCTGCATACTTCCAGCTAATCGTTGGCCAATTACATTAGATGGGCCCTGATGAGATTCTTCGTCCTGCGTCTTGGAACACAAGCGACCAGTGATAATGAATGAAGCACATGCTGGTGTCGCATGAGGCCATTACGCTGGAAGAGCCACGGTGCAAAATATATTCCAAGCAGGATTATGGTGGATGTAAAATTTATGAACCATTGATCTACAAGGAAATATGAAAGTTGTAGGAAGGGAATTATGCAGTGGAATAATCAAACAGAATGTACACTGAACAGGAAATTAATGCCACAAATTTCAGATAAATCGGGCAAGAATTGCACAGATAATCACAACATTAATCTTGATTCATTAATCAATTATTAAATGATTATACAATAAATAGAACTTGAATGTTAAAGATAGGATTCAAATCTATGATCACTTCTATCTAACTAATTAGTAGCTAACTCCGTGTGTCTAAATCATTGTTGGAGCTCACTAGTTTAACTTTGGATGTCTAAATCAGTCTACAATCAGTTAACTGATGAGGTAGGTGAACAAAAGGTGCCACACTCCCTGCATGCATGAAAAATTGGTGCTAGGCTAACTAATAGTGATATAACTGAATGTAACTGGAGCATAACTCAACATAACTTCTTACCTACCACAACCAACTAAATGCTTCTACTAGTGGCACTCAGAGTGGGCTCCTATAATGTAGGGATTGGTCCCAGAGGCACAATAACTCATGTATACACATGCAGTAAGTGGCAGATAACCTCTAGGTGTGCTCCCCATACTCTAGTACAGTGACAATAACTCCCTAAGTTAGGAAAAATTACCAAATATAATATGTTGGACAAGGGAGGATTAATTGATCCTAACACCCCCCCCCTTAATCCTAACTTTGGACAACTTGGGCACTGGAAACTAGGACAAAAGTCACCCATCCAATCTAAATGAATAAAATATTGCTTAATAAAATTAGGAAAATGGGGAAAACCTCATGGGAAAAAACCCCCCTCAAGATAAGCAGGTAATCATGAAACAAGCTTCCATACTTAAGAGAAAAAAATTCTCTTAGAGAAAAAACTTGTGAAAAAATTGTTGCAATCTGCAACTCTGTAGAGCAGTAATGCAGAATCTTGGTTCTTTTGTGCACCAGCATCCTGCGACTATGCATGTGAACCTCTCTTTTTTTTTTATGATATGTTGAATATTGCTTTTATCTCTTCTTTCTAGAGGAGGAATGGAATGATCCATTTTGTTCATCAATGGGCCAAATTGTGGACCAATCTTCATCATCAAGTAGCATCTCTCTAGAAATTTGTTGCACCACTTTGTAGGTAGTGACGCTGTGTGAGAGAGTGCAACATATTCATTCTAATACTGGGATCTCGTTCTTCTTCTTTCATCTAGATCCCCGACAACATTCCTAACTGCTTCAATGAGATTTTCAGCCCATTTAGGCTTGTGATTTGGAATAGGAGACAGATTTGGATCTAGATCATCTTGAAGTATAATCTCAATATCAAGATCATGTTGATCGTGTTCCTCATCTTTTGAAACTGAAATATTAGACAACATATCATTATCTACAAATGGAGATGAAAGAGAGTTTTTACCTTCCCTTTCGAATGGTTGTTGAGATTGTACTTGAGTTGAGTATGGCAGAAAGTGTGAGGGTTTATATGCCTTGGAGGCATGGTTTGCAACACGCTTCACTATAATATTCCTAGTTGATATATCTAATATTTCCACTAAGTCAGGACCAAATACAACTTGCTTTGGCGAGTTGCTCTAATATTTCTAATATTTCACTATGAGTTGTTCCAGCTTTAATTGCTGGGGAAAACTTTGTTGGAAACAAGAATTAAGAACAACTTGCATGATTAAACTCTCAAATTGAAAATAAACATATAGCAATTCAAACTAGAAATAAATCCACTATCAAATATCATAGTGCTCTCTTGCCCATCATGCCTCCCTTGTTCGTCCTCTTGTGGATAAGATACATGCTCTTATCTTCCTCACCATGATATTTATACCACATTTCAACCAAGTGACAACTCCTAACACATATGAAAAAGGGTTGATATAATTAGCCCTTGTGGATTACCCTCCTTGTCCCAGAAAGATCAATAATGTTGATTTCTACACCTCGAAGATGAACACCATTTGAACAAACTCTACACAGTTTTATAGGTTGTAACTATTGTCTTGATAACTTTTGAAGTTAAACATTGTCCATGACTTCCTACATATTAGAAGAAGCTCAAAACATGAAATATTAGGCTTGAATGTCCAATATGATCTATGGTATTTTCACAGCTTTGGCAAGTTCACAGCCCTCGCATTAACATTATATAGGAAAAAAACCAGATCATGAAGAAAACCACAGGAAATTTGTTGGCTAATATGCATTGGCATTCATTATGAGGTTGGATTTACTTCCAAATAATGCCCTGACAGAGTAAAGATTTATATAGGGGAAGTCTATGAGAAACTCCCAAAAACAACAAAGAATACCCAAATGGATTCTCTATGTATTCTGATATGTGTGCAAATCAGTCTTCGTTTTGACAAAAAAATCAAACAAATGGGCTTAGATAAAAAGTCCAATTCATACAATTCACACATAATCCTTCACACTAATACATGACTTTCATGCTTATTAGATAAAATTGGCACTGGATCACGGCCTTGCTGACATGGAAACCCGGCATAATAGTAAAATCCGCCTTTCCCTCCCATCCAAAGCATCATCACTAAACAACACATCATGTCCAACACTCTCCATATACACCACAGAAAAATTAATCCCCCTCCTAAGATGAAATATATTTACAACAGGGTCAAAGGAAAATGTCAACCTATGCACAAGCCAGATTTCCTTAGCAAGTTTCAAGAAGGCCTCATAGAAGGGAGTTTTCGGATGCACGCCATTGAAAACAAGGTCCCTATAGTCTAGATCCCCAAAGAAATATTCCTCCATCATGGGATGCACAACCTGCAGATACTTCTTATGACAGAATTTCCAAAATAGGAAATCAGAGGGTGCCAAGGCCAAAAACTCAAAATTTTTAGGAGATTGCATGCCCTAGTACAAGAAAGGATGGCATTAAAATGTAAACATAAACATAGCTAATATACTCACATGGACATGTTGTATTATATTCTTACGAGTATCATTTCAATTCCTCTACTAAACAACTATACTCTATCTATAACATCCTGACAGTAGACACTCATAAACCTCAGCTAGATCAACATATGGACAGGGGTAAAGCTTTAATGATTGATGAAGAGAGACAACCAGAAACTTTAAATAAAGGGAGTACATTGAATTTTCGTATAGTTTTACTTCTAAAACTTCTTAATCAGCCTCTCTATTCAAGAATCGTTTCCCATCTTGAATAGGTAAATACTTCAGAGATTCGTTTAGTAAATATGTGTTTCAATATAAAACTATTAATGAATTCATAATCTATTTGGTGAACGCATATGACGGGTCTTCAAAGTCGTAATGAATAATGTTGAATTCCATGCTCAGTCGAGGTCGAGGTACTGTTAGTCTCGACTCTCAACTTACAGGTTCATGTCCAAAACCTACTTCTACTACAGAAAATAAAGTTGTTTCTGGAACAGTCTAGTATTCCTGAAACATAACTTAGATTACTATCATCCTTGTTGGCATGTGAAGGGTAAGGCATATAGTGTCCATGTGGCTCTTTCCATTTCAACCCCGATTTTCTATATTGACTGGACTAAAATTAGGATGAGTGGTATCCATAAACACATATGTGATGTTAACAATTGAGTATAGTTTCATTAAAATATAATGGCTCTTGGATCCATCTGAATGGAAGGATTTATTAAAAGACACCAACATGTGACACTGCACTGCTTTTTAGCGGGATTTGTTTATTATTTGACCGAAGCATTGGTTTGAAGAAAGGATCCATATCATCCATGTCTAGTGTATCTTGAAGATATTGCTCTCATTTGAATGAATAAAAATGATGGAGTTTATAATGGATCTGTAGCAGCCAAGCCTAGTGTATTTTAAAGTTATTGTTGTCATTTGAGTTAATCTAGCCTTTTTTTTGGGAAATTTCCTTCTAGAAACACACCTTGATGCACCAAATAGTATGGACTTGTTTCAGCCATTTGCTTGAGGAAAACAACAACAAGAATGGAACCCTGATGGAAGGATTAGTACTCCATCCACCTCACCATTGTTCAAAGTATGTTCTAAAGCATTGTTATTTATGTGGTTCTTTCATTCATTATTTTATTTTCTCAAGAGTATTTGAAGTTCTATTTCAGTGGCATTGTATTGTATTGCCTGAGTTTCAAATGATACTCTAGTCGGAACTATTAGCATAAATGGGGTGTCTCATGCACAAGAACACAGATAACACTACTCATTTATTTGGGATTGTTCACTCCAATTCTCTACTAGTACAAAATGGATTCCAGTTTAACACTACAATGGGTTTTATTGTATGTATACTTATCATGTGCATTTAATGATAAGCATGTTCATCCATATGACTGAGATATAAACATTCTTAATTAAATATTTGTCGGTTTGATTATACTTGCAACTACAACAAAGATTTGGAATACTTTGGAATTGGTCATTGTATGACTATCTACTCTCTGTGATAGGCTAAATCGTCCACTTTTTTACAGGTTTTCAAACACCTTGGTCCTCGTGGACATAGAAAACTAAATATTTTTATTACAAATTTCAAGGTGTCCAATAACTGCAACTTGGATTAACAATCGGTTCACTTTAATGCCATCAACAATGCAGTTGTCGTTATATTTATAATGTAGTTCAAAATCTTTGTGAAAAGGCTGAAGACGGATTTTGGTCCAAAAGACTTTACTGTGGGTCCAGTACCCCCACTTAACCCCTTTAAAGACATAATTCCATCTTGAGGCGAGTTAACTTGGCTTAGTGAAAAGACCTGCAACAATGGACAAAGGTTGACAATGCCATCCAGCATGAGTGAAACAACTTCATTAGTCAACATAGCTTCCATAAGGTGGTGGTGGTTGTTTTTTTGGAGTGAAATTGGAACTGGAAAAAAAAAGATATCAAGGTTGGGAGGGATGATTATTTTACACATAAATTTGTTGTATACAGTGTTCTTTTCTTTTTTTTGGTAAAGCTTACCATAGTTATCAGAGACGTGGACGAAGATTTGTTTTAGACTCTTGGCTGATAATTGGAAATTTCATTTTTTTAAAATTGGTTCAATTATCCAAATAAATCTGAAAGGGCCCATCTTTTTCAAGCTCTTGATCAAAATAGTCAATATTCAAGATGTAAAAAATAGACGGTAATCCAGCCTTACTTTCATTCTTTTAGTTACTATATTGGACTCTCGTTTCAAACAAAGATTGCATTCTTCAGCAATGTTAAAAGTTATTTCCTCCAAATCTAGGTGGGAACCACTCACTAAAGATTATTCCTCTAAATTATGACAACCTTTGTCGACCTAGGATAGACTTTTAGCATAGTATTTACGTTCTATAGGGTTATTACATTCCTCCCTCTGCCCCTTATCACACAATTCATTGTCCATTTGAGGACACCCATGTCACGTCCCCTCCCACCTTAGAGGAGAAACGCGACCATAATTCCACAAATTTGATGAATGAGCGTCCAGCTCGAAGTTCAATCTATTCAAGTCTATATAAACATTCTCTATATTCCTAACAATAGAGAAATTGATCTGATCAGTGATCCATTCGACAATCTACGAAGAAAAATCTCAGAGGAGATCGAACGGCGGAGAAAGATCACGGAGGAAATCGATGGTCACAGTATGTTCCGCATTTGGAAACAAATCAATGGCCGATAATCAACCTGCAAGAATCAACGGTGAGAAAAGCTTGAATTTGCGGAATCGGGAAATATGGAAATTTCCATCCTACATCCCACACCCCGCATCCCGCATGTGGAATAGATCACTGCGGAAAGAAAAGTTGCAGAAGTAGATATCTGCAACGCCGCATCCCGCATGCGGAAAGGAAAGTTGCGGAAGGAAAACTGCGGAAATAGAGATTTACATAAGGACGTTTCTGCATCCCACATCTCGCATCCTGCATGTGGAAAGAAAAGTTGTGGAAGGAGATTTCTGCGGAAATTAAACCTGCTAACAGAAGTCTTGGACCAATTGATCATTCAGGCCATCACCAATCCAACCATCTAAGCACCATAACATAATTTTAAAATGCATTGAAAGTAAACATACACAGATGCATTCAATTGCAATTATACAGTGAAAGTAAATACATTCATCAAAGCATTCTACATGTTCATCACAGTTCATTAAACAAGATACAGTTGCAGAGATTGCACACAAGAAATACTTATCTCGAAAGAAGTTGTTTCGCAACGAGCTACGTCGCTGCAATGTTCCACCCAACCATAGGCCAGTGTGCTCATCAATCTCTCAGCAGCACTGCCACCCCCGAGCTAGGCATGATTCCTACGAGGAATAAGGGATACTAGCAAGCTCACACATAGCCAAGAATACAACCAAACTCAGCCAATCCAGCACACTTGGTTTTATCAGGCTACAAAAAAACAAGCCAATATATTGTTGGGTTTATCAAGCTAATCAGCCAAGCCGACTAACAGATGGGTTTATCAGGATGCAAAGGAGCTGGAAAACTTGAACTGCTAAGCTAGTGAGCTCAACCACCGAGTTGCAGACACCTACACTAGATTAGGCTTGGCTCCTAATACATCTACACACCCAACACAAGGAAGCATCCCATTCTCTGCTACATAGTCCCTCGGGCTATGCCTTCCCTTCCAGTGTTTTTTAGGGAGTGCAAAGAAGAAAACTATCCCCTCTAGATCTGTTTGTGAGGTTCCTTCCTACATTAGGTTTATCAAGCTAGTTCAGATCCAATTCCACTCCAAACCTGTTCAGACCAAGGAAAAAATATGCACACAGAGCAGACCACATTGTTAACAAAGCAAAACAAGATTCCACTCCCTCAGTGATAGAGAAGGCCCTTGCACAACAATGCTCAAGATGGTAACAACAAGTGAACAACACAGAACAAAACACGGTTTTGCAAAACCGGCGAACGCACGGCGTGCATGCATAGAATGGAATAGGGAAAGATCAAAATGGACCACAACGTTTTGGTGAGAGTCCGATGATGGACTGGGCGTGCACCATGAGGAAAAAGAAACTGAAAACGTTTGAAGGATGGATGATCAAAACGTCTCGTCACTCCCCACAATGTGAGGGAAGATGAAAACGTGAGTGCATGAGGGGAAATGGGCTTACGTTTTCTGGGTGTTTTCTTTTGACACATGGCTTTTACCCCATGGCTAAAGGTTAAACATCCCCCCTCCCTATTCCTTAGGAAATCATGCCCTCGTCTCATTATTTGTTGCATTGACATAGCTGGTTGTGGGCTTTTAATTATATTGCATATTTATATGATGTCCAAAATTATATATTGTGCTTGACTTAACACCATAAACCATAGGCATCAACCTTGATCACCTATACACAAAACATCAATCAATGGCAAGGCCTTGGCCTTGAGCTCCTTGCCATGATTCCATACAATATTTTTCATCATGTATATTTAATGCAAACGCGGTCAAAACCAGGGTGTTACAACCCATCTATTAGATCTCTAAACTCGTGATCAACTAAAACAAGATTCTTAAAATAAACTGCAAGATAGAAGTAAAATATTTACAATTTATACATAATTCACCATTCCATTTGAACATTATTTCTAGATATTGTTATAGTATATCGCTTAGTCTCCTTTCATCTTTATTCTATTACTGATTTGATCAAATCCACTAGGTATTTCCCATACTTTCTAATTGATAAATCCTCCATTAGTTCAAAATTGTCCTCTCTCTCTCTTGGTTTTGAAACCCCCATCAGATGCTTCACCTTTTCTTTCCATACCCATTTTCTTGCTATACGAGGGAGATATTTCCATACCTGACTAGTTTTACAAAATTTTATGCACCTAAATGGCATCCGCCATTAGTATATAATTTGTATAAATTCCCATTTTTCTTGTGTTATATCCACTTCTTCCAGTAGGACTTTCTTGAGATCAATTTCCAACATAGTTTTAATGACCTTTCTATTTGCTTTAGTATGGAAATCAACCTCCATATCGATAAACTTGCCAAACTTGTACCAAGAGATATCAACGCCTCTCTATTCCATAACTCCATATGTAATCTAGGTAATTATACTACTTGATCCCCACTAATTGTTTGCTAGGTAGTACCAAACAAAAGGTTTTACTAAATTGATCCAAACATGTAAGAAAAATAACCATGGTTTCTAGAATGAAGGAAAGAGAAAAACTTGTGGTCTTTTGTTGCTTGTTGGATCTTCCAATTTTAGATGGATGAACCAAGGAAAGGAATTCCAAAACTTATAACATTGTTGTAGCCTCAATCGAGAATAAGGTTTGGTTTCACATTTAGAAAATGTAAATTTAAATTCCAACATCGCAAAATATATACACAAATTATGAGACAATCCATATACCATCATTAAACAATGTAGTGAAAATGCTTTTAATATTAACTTTACTACGATATTTTAGCATTCATCTCATGTTTAAGATTAATTATATTTTATAACCTCATAGTATCACATTACTTGAGCAAAGCACTCACACTAAACTTCTGAGTGATATCAACATACCAATGCAATTTAATCGATGTGATGATTATACATGCTCATAGTAATGCCTTCCTACTCATTGATGTCATTAAGTCGGGATTTTCCTCACTCGAGATAAGAATTTCACACATGAAAAAGTGCACTAGAAGTGAATCGCTTATTGATTAATACAATGGGGATTAATTCTTCTAAGCCTCCTACCGATGTGATGGACACCATCACTACCCAATCTTGATCCTTGGACCACATGCTTGTCATTTGTGCCAAAGTTCAAGAGCATCTTATCATGCGAAATCACCTTTGAGACCACAAAATCAAGACCACCTATATGAAATAAGACTTTTACATTATACAATACAATTCAATACCAATGACCAAAATTGGCACCTTGAACCACCTTATATATGGATCAATGCACTCTGAAAAGGTTCTGACTTTATCCTTAGAGGGGATAATTGGATGACACATCTGATAATCAAGTATGAATCATTTTAAAAAGGAAACACATCCAAAAAAACTAATCAAAGTCAATCAATTCGATGCGCACGTTATTAAATGTGAATTGTAGGAACAACACATAAATAATCTTTGTGCACTATGCCCAAGGGTACAACATATAGAAGGGTTAATTTTCTCACTCATTCATCATCGTTAGATAATCATAACATTTCCATTATTTTTTGGGGATCTCCTCTAAACATGTAGCAAACGAGAGATCCCACTCTTTATTATCAATATTATATCCACATGCTTCACTAGTCAATTTTGGGTCATCCTAAAAATAGGCAAGAAATAAGAGCTTGCCCACACTAGAGATATAAATAGTTTTTTAGATGTCAGTCTTGTCCACATAAAGAGTCCACCTACAACCAAAAGATGATTAAGTAAACTTGTTTTTGGGTAAATGAAAAGTTGTAGTGTGAAATAGTGATGAACCAAGGCAATAAGAAACAATTGTAAAAGGTCAACATTGAGCTTAATGGCCATGCTACCAAATTGTTGAGGTTGAGAGCTTACTTTCCCCAAAGTGAATAATCCATTGGGTTAAAGCGTTATATTGCACATCCAAGTGAGTGATTTGTCTCTTTTTTGGATAAGAGAGTTTGTGTTCCTCTTAGGTTGGAAATTTTCTCTTTTGGTGTGTTGTTTATTGAGAATACTCAATGAAGTCATCACTCCTTTGTTTTAGAAAACAGAACTCCATGACGTTGAAGGTTGCAGCCTCCTTGCATTATGAGTAGAACAATTTGTCTCATTTGTCTATTGTAGTTTCCCCTTCATTTCCCTTCCATGCAAAACTTGTTCATGGTTTTCTCAAGATACAATTCCATGTCTACACCAACTCATTTTAGTTCCCCTTTTCAGCTTTTTTTTACCCTCCAACAGTTACAACCTATCAACGTATTATTGCACCTTCTTAGAGAAATTTCTAGTTATATATATCGTTGATGTAAGGATTAAGTGGTACCTACCTTGTCTCTATATGAGATGGTGCTCACTTTAAAACTACATTTCCATTTATTACACAAGTTTCATAACATTGCTTACATCACATACTTAAATTTTACATTAGCGCCCACCATATCATGCATAAAACATAACCCTACACTCTCCACATGAAATAAGATAGATTTAAGTTAACATGTGGTGCATAGTAAAATATAATAAGATGCTCACCTTGGTTTTAATATCACACATGGATAAACTTATAGGAACACTTGCATCTTATTAATTAAAAGTTTAAGGCATTATTTAGCAAGAACAAAAGTTGCAACGCATCTATTTCCCTATTAAGATGGAACCCTCTTTTCGTAAGAAATGAAAAAGATGGCAAGCCGAATACTATAGTCCCTGCTAGCCTGGGTCAGGGACTAATAACTTACATTCAAGGCTTAGATGGCCACATGATAAGTTTTAAGCCTCTACTTGCTTAAAATTTAGAGCTTCGATGGAAACACAATAAATGTTAACCCTTTGCACTACAATCCTTCATCAAATGAATTTTTAATAGTACCCCACATCTTATCATATATTTCTCCGATGCTAGTTGTGCATGCTCTAATTGGAAGAGAATTACATGTGTTGTAGCTTTCGCTCTTGTTGTATATATAGGAGATTATGCTTGATAACTTTTTGATTTACTTGCTTGGGGAAGATGAGCGTTGAGCTGGCTAGCTGTACCTTTCATATATATGTAATTATTTTGAGGTGTTTTCCTAACCTCGAGACTTAGAACCTCTTGTTGTTGCTTCCCCTGAAAATGCCCTAATTAAAGTAGCTTATTCATTGCCCAATATTTCCCTAATATGAGCTTAGAGTCTTCGACAACTCCCACGCAGAGTCTAACAATTGTTGAGACATACATGTAGACAAGGTTCTCAGCTCCCTTCTTATTCCCTTTGTTAATGAATTACATAAAGCAAATAACAGCTATGCTAAACTAAATTATCCTATCTAACCTATCCCTAGGGAGCAAGATTATTATTTGTATGAGCAATGTACTATATTTTATGCACAAATAATTTTAGAGATAGTTGATATAATTCAAAATACATAAACAAAGTAGAAAATTAACATAGAGATAGCTTAGTGTTTATTATAGAATTCATTACTAATTTGCTGCATAAGCTTGATAACAATGACAGGAAATCATTCACAACATTGAAATAGTTCAGAAGTTAGAACGATCTCACAGATTTGTAGGGTAAGCTAAAACAGAAATAGTTCTATATTCAACCATATATACAGTATGCATTTGAAACTCAAACAACTTCTCCAGCAGAATTTTGATCCTCTTTATTATAACAAGAAATAGTTCGTCTTACAAAAAGTATTTCGCATATTAGATCTAGAAAATCCCCTATCCTATTCGACTCTACCCATATTTATACATTGCAAAATGACTTTTGGTCTCCCTGCCCTTTGGGCTTCCTCAACTTTCGGTTACATAAAGTTTGTCTTTAGTGTGTTCAAAAAGTAAATACAAAATATTACAAATATATCCATGTGTGGATATGACAAAACCACTTAAGTGGACCCAGTCAAAGTAATCATGAATTGCTTCCAGGTCAAAGCATCTGAGGCAATTGCCTCGAACTCTGTGGGCTCTAAAAATCTGACCGTGACCTCATGCTTGGACAGCTGGCCTTTTATGTATGCTACTCTTGGAGGAGTCACTCTCAACGAATCTTCTAGTAGACAGTTACTAACTGCTGCTTGGGCCACTAAACTCTTTATCACCTTTGCATCTAAACCTTTAATCAATTGAATATTTAACTCATCTTCTTGTAGCTTATCCTTCAGTTGTTTTAAGTGTTCTTCGTATGTTGGAAAATCTTGCAGCCTTTGTGTTGAAGAGGTCAGACATTTGTTGTGAGTTATAAGTACGTTCTTGTAAGATTATGCACATTTTTCCATTGTCTTTTCCAGTACTTCCATCAACCTCTCAGCAGCTCTACTACTGAAATTTACGATATCATATTCGATCTGCAACTTTACCAGACTTTTTACAGGTGTGTTTTCTGGATACTCAGTTTTTGTCTCTAACCATGTCCGCTGGCCTTGTAGGGTCTCCGCAATTTCCTGGGTTCTGTCCTTGAATTTAGTAGCCACTGTTGATATCTCCTACAATCAATCTTCGGCTTGCTTGATCCAGAAAACTTCTTCTGCCAGCTTGACCTATACTTGATATATTTTTCTTCTAAATAAAAGAGAATGCTCTTTTAGAGGTGCTATGTCTATTTTCCTTTCATTGGTTACCTTCAAAAGTGCTTCCAAGGAACTGTTTTGCGCTTCAAGTTCTGTGATTCGAACTATGTGCTCCTCTACTTGCTAATCAACTGCGGATTTCTGAACTTCCATTTCTGCTATCTTTCTCTCTAACTTCTGCTTCTCCCTATCAAGGGTCATGTTTGACTATTTCAAATTATCCCTTTCCTACCCTAGGATTTGGTAATCCTGTTGAAGCTTCTCATAGTCTGAGAGAGTGGCTTCATATTTTCTCTTAGACTCTTGGCCTACTCTTTCCTCCTTCCTTAAAACTTCCTTCATTTCTTCCATTTTACCTTTATACTAATCAAGGGTTTCAGTGAGCTTGCTAATATTATGAGCATTTGCAGTTGCAGTTGCAACACCCATGAAGGCCATTTGTTTGGGATCTTCTTCTACATTTTTTACGACTGTATTTTTTATCATTGTGGTGATTCTGGGTTGAGTTCCCATCCTTAAATTCTTCTTCGTTTTCCACACAATGGACTTCCTTTTGGGATCAAAAAATACGTCCTCCAAGCATGCAACTTCATGGTGTTTAAACGGGGTGTAAATGGCACCAACCCCAATTCAACCATAGGGAGATGTCCTCCCGTAAGTATATTGCTTGAAATGGAAGGGAGGTTCTCTGTATTGTCCATATTTTCATTATCCAGCTCCTCCTAGTCTTTCTTTCTTTGTTCTTCTATCACCTCTCCCTGGTTTTGTGCTTATTGCTCTGGATTTTGAGTTTCTTGAGCTATTGATCTTTCCAACTGCAATATTTTCTTTGATAGCTTCTTCTTTATTTCTCTGTTCTTCTTCTTGCTCCTTTCTAGAAGTTTCTTCTTTCTCTTTTTTGGCAGCTTCTTGCTCCTCCTTTTCTCCCTGGGCTTCTTCAGCTAAATTTTTTCTTGCACCTTCTGCCAGTCTACGATCAGTCTCTTCTTTTGCTTTTCTTGCAGCTTCTTCCTCTTGTCCCTTTGGTTCTGGATTGTTGCTACTGCTGCCTTTAACTCCAACTATTGAGGTCTTCCTTTTAAGCCACCTATTCAAAGAGGTCATGTTGCAAATATTCATGTATATTTCTTCATCCTTGTCCACATGGTCAGTATATTCGAAATTTACCTTAAGGAGTGCTCGATGGGCTGCAACTTTACCCTGTGAGTCATTCCTGTGAATTCTCTTTTCTCCTAAGTGAAATATTTCCAGTTCCTTAACAAGATTTGGGTACTCTTAACTTTAGCAAACTTATAACTCCCCACATAAAAATGTAGTGGCGGAAAAACAACTTTTTTCAAATCAAACAAGTGACTTCCAAAGCCATCCAAGAAAAGTTGTCTCACAACTTCCTTATGAACCATGTAATCTGTAGCATATCTTGGCAGCAATGAGGGTGATTTAGTCCCCCCATACATCTTGAGGTATGTGCCTTCTTTATAGAAGAAGTAATCCCAAAACTCTTTGATAGATTCCAAATATCCTTCAGATAGGCACTTACCACTCCTCCAGAAAAATTAGTTGGTACAGAGGAATCAGGAACTCTTCGCAAATTAGCTGGTAGTGATTGTGGTATTTGTGGGCCCCCAGTATTTGATATGCTGTGTAAATAGGAGATTTTCCTCCTTTCCACTGGCAGTTGAGTCTCTCAAACGGGTGAAAGCAAAGTATGCAGTCAACCAAAAAATATCCCATATAGAATTCGGATTTTCATTGGTGCAAACCTTCTTTGGCTGCAGTAGTGGAGGTAGATAGGCTATTTGACACTATGTCAGCCCAGTTGAAAATTGTCCCTTTCATGGCTACATGGTAAATCAGTGGAATCCATCCAAACTTATACGATCTACCGTTAGTTTTGCCAAAAAATCCTACTCATCATCAGTACTACCATTATGTATGGGATATGTAAATGAGCAGTTTCATATTCCCCAGATTGTTTGTGCCTGAAAGTCTTCCCTTCAGCTACCATCATCTTTGTTGTAGCTATGTATTCAAATTTTAAATTTTTGACCCAAACATTTGTCATGCTAATTTCTGACTAAGGTAGGTTGTATGCTTTTGTTATAAATCCAGGTGGGAAGGATGCAAATCCTTTGTCCTCCACGTTGTTCATTATCATCCCTGCTGCATCCACTTTGGGAAGAATCCATCCGATGACCTCTGCGCAAGGAAAAAACTCTGGCCTAGTGGACACCTTGGTGATTCCAGATCTCAGTATATTATCATACAAGGCTAGGTCTTCCAACCCTGCCTCTGGAACCTTCTTCTCCATAGGCATGTGGTAAATTTGACCCCATTTGAATTCGGGTTCTTCCCCGATGACTGACTTTGTGTCTTCATATATTATTTCCACCCTGGGTGTGGGTGAGATTTATGCATCTGAGTCAGAGTCTACAATCTTGGCCTTCTTTTTTCCCTTCTTGGTCATGTTGTCTGGTATAAGTTGTGACTATAATAACACAAAAATGTTTCATCATTTACATCATTAAACTAATTTATGCATTCGAACGAGAAAAGATAATTGACTACGATATGTGACACAAACTTAGTATTCTACCTTACCCCATTATCCTCACCCATTGGGACAAGAAAAACACCCCGCAGTTTAGTAGGTCAAAACTTTGGTAACAAAAACCCCTTGACTAGGGAATCCTCTATATTCAACAACCTGCGATACCCTTCCGCCCACAGACATGAAAAACTCTAAGAGGCTCACAGCCCGCAGTTAATGCACCGAGGCTGGACGACGACGATGCCCTAGGTTCAAGCACCAAGATCATGATCTCTCGGTGGGAGGATGCAATACAACAACCAAAACCTGAAGAATTTGTTGGAAATGGGAAAATCGTAGTCTCTACTATCGTCCAAAGGCGAGAACCAGGTCATCTCCATGCCGGCGAAAAGCTCGGGCCTGTGGAGATTCATCATTAACTAACAGGCTCGCGGGCGAAACGTCTCCAAACGAAATGGTGAAGCTCTATGAGCAAGTAAGGCGGCCACAGCAATCTTAAAAACCTTGAAAGGAAAACATCTAAACCTAAAATGCAGGGAGGGTGCCTTTTTAAACCTAAAAACAAACCACCTACCCACCCCTGCGCGGCGTATCAACAATTGACAGTTTGTCGCTCTCATTGGACCACCAATCAAAAAAGAAGGTAGACGAAAACCTACCTGGAAAGCGAAAGGCTTGACAACAGTCGTGGATGCTTGGCCTGATGCACCATGTGGGCTCCAAATGGGGATTTTGACCAATCATGTGAATGCTTCGAACGGGATAAAAATCATGACTAACAGCTTTAAAATGCTCACCGTAAAACAACTAGTGTTAAAAAAAACCTTTCGACCAGCATATAAATAGACGTCCATGGGAAAAACCATTAAAGCGGTAGGTGAGACTCTTAAAACCACACATGCAAATTTAAAATGTCGTTGGCGCCAAAACAGAGCACATTGGTTGATTGAAGCTAAGTTAAGTCGAAAACAACCCCGACAACGATAGCTCCAATACCCTCAACATAGTCGCTACTATCGGCCCCAAACCTGACAAGACACCCGCTCTTCAGTTGCGGCTCTGGCTGTTAAGACGAAATCGAAAAGAAATATTGCATGATTGTCGTCGCAGCGGCTCAAAGATGAAAACACTCCCGCTGAAGCGGGCTCGGTGAGGATCAGGCAATCAAGAAAGAACACCTCTGTTGTTGCAGGAAAGAGAGGAGAATTCACTCGACACAACGGATTGCAAAAACAAAGGTCGGGATCAGGCTCGGAAAGAGAAAAACATTCGTCATTGCGATAGAGAGATAGCAAACCATCCGACGAAGCAGGACAAAAAGAATCAGAAATAGTTCTGAAAATCAAAACAATATCCCACCCGCCGTTGCAGCATGAATCTCTGAAAGCATTCGATGTTAAGAAACCAAGAAACGTCCGTTGTAGCGCCCGAACTTGACAAACCGTCCACCGTAGTGGATCAAAACTCAGAAAGCATCAACTGCTTCGGATTAAAAATTGACAAACACCCGTTGTTGCGGATAAAAATATTTTTTCTACCTTGGGGTAGAAAACCATTTCTTGAACTTCCCAAATGATGAAAACAAGTCATGAATGCTGGATTTCAAAACTCAAAAAATATCTAAGTAGCAAAGACTAAAATTTTAAAACGGGGGTCCTAAAAAATGTAAAAAAAAATTGGGGAAATAGTTGCAGCAGCAACAGTATGCTGAAAATGAATTATTGTTGTGTGAGCACTTTGTGTTAGGAAATATATTTCTGTATGAATCTGGAACTGAGGTTGACTATCCTTACTTTTAGCATACATGATTTAGCTCAAGGGTGATTAAGGAAAAACATTATAGACGAACCTAATCTACGGTTGGGTGGAAAGTGGTTGTTCCTACTACATTCGAATCACAAAATTCCAGGTTTCTTTAAAGTATTTGATTAATACAGTTTTAATTTTTTTTATTTCAAATATGTATATGCATTCAATCGCTGAGTTGCCCGATGGATGATCAGCATTATTTTTTTAGGTAAATGGGATAGATATATTTATATAAAAGTGAAACTCTTGAATTTCCATGCTAAGACGGATAAAAAATATGAAAAAGTCAATACTATGTGAGTATCGATTATAAACAGAAGTTGATAATAGAATTATTAGATAAAGCATTCTTCATTTTCTAATACATTGTTGAATGAGAAACACTGCAAAGTGGATTAGTTTTTAGTAAATTTTACAAGTACTTTATAGTTTATTGACAGCGGTATTACAGGTGATGACATTGAGTTATAATAATTCAGTACTTTTCCTCATGTGATTTAATATACTAGTGATGAAAATTTTCAATGGATTTTCTTGGGGTTTTAGTTCTTAAACATTTTTTTTATAATTACCTATTCAGGTATTTTGGCTAGCCCTAAGAATCGCATCTAAGGAAAACATTCAAAGAATGGGTAGGATAAAGTAAGATAAATAAATAAATAAATGATTAAGAACAGATCCCAAAAGTTCACTGACCTAGGAGGGAGGTAGCACTTTAATGGATTTTTCTCAAGATCCGGTGCCTTCGGTATTTATCAGATCCAGGATAGGCCTTTTGAAGATCTGTATAGAAAGGTTCTACCTACAACATCTTATTGTTGTTCCTTTTACTAACCACTTTTTCCCTCTTTATAAAAGAAGAAGGGATTATCTACACTTTGATGACGAGCCATGGTCCACAGTGTGTTATTTTAAAACGCTAACCACATCATACCAATGGTATGTATTTTTTCTTAAAAAATGGAAGCAAGGTTAATAGTACTAGAGCTTTAATGGTAAACAAAAAGAAGTAGGGAAACAAACAAAAAAGCATCAATTCTTCTTGGAAGTATATATTGTGAAAGGGTTGCAGAAATGCCGAAAATAACAGAGGAAGAGGATTCAGAAATCGTGGTGAGAAGAAAACCAGGAGGCCTGATTTGCAGATTGGAACCCAATAACACAGAATGGATAATGAAGTTTCCAAGGTCAGCCCAGTTGATGAAGAATGCTGGATGGTTTTCTTTCTGTGAAAAGCTGCAGGGTTATCATTCACAGGTAACTATGGATTTTATCAAAAATTATAAAGATGAAATCGTTCAGATCAAGAGTTTAAAAATCATGGTAAATGAAGAGTCTATTGCTGAAACAATAGATGTTCCAACACAAGGAGAAATATGGTTCAAGTAACAAGACTTTCAAGGAGATTATAGTGATTTCTTAATGCCAGGTTTTGAAAAATTAGACTGGAAGAATGGTATCCATGTGAGCAAGATAAAACCTAGCTGGAAAATTCCCTTAGAAATGGTGCAGAATTATATTACATGCGATGGTCGGTATGACAGGGTTCTCAAATGCCATTTATGGTTGTTGATGCACCTCAATGGAATCTTGAAGCTCAATCTCCCATTCTACCTATTGAAGAGCCTGCAAAAGATGATTGCATGGGTTCAAGGCCATCTAGAGCATACTGCTCATTCAGTATACCATTAGGGTTTAATAAAATTGTTGATTGTTTCACAATTGCACAGGGAAGGATGAACTTGGGAAAATCTACTGTCAGACCTAGGGTTTGAAGAAAAGACTAAAGTGAAAGGAAAAAGGGTAATGGAAGACTTGAACCAGCAAACAACAAACCATGAAAAACAAATTGAAGCTGTTGTAGCAGAAGGGAAGGGTTTTATAGAAAAACCAAGTCAGAAACGTTTATGTCCTGAAGCTTCATTCACAGATGAAAGCCCTGAAACATTAAGTGTTATGTTAAAAAATATAACTTCAAAGAATGAAGCTCGTGATCAGATGTTGAAGTTAGAGAGCATTGATGTGAAGCCTAGGACTAGGTTAAGAAGGAAGTTGCAGGCAGAGATGAAATCAGCACATGAAAACTATGAGGAAATCGTGATGATAGATGATGCTTTCAGCGAAGAGACTGTACACACATCCAAAGGTCAGTATTGTTCAGATAATGAGAATTTCATTGATATTCAAGGAGTTGCAAGATTTATACCAGAGATCTTTTGCACAAATAAACAAGTTTATTCAGAGGATTGTTCAACCTCGAGGATTCCATAGGAAGATGAGGTCCTTATGAAAGAAGAAGACATTGAAATAACTCCAGAATTGAATCAAGTTAAGAAATATTTGCAGACATACAAGGAGCAAACTAGGTTTTTACAGAATATTAATGAAAATTTAATGACAGCAAATAAAATACTTCGAGAGGATCTGGAGGATAAGGAGGCAGATTATCAGAAATTACTGTCAATATCTAAAGAATTTCTAAAGGAAAAAAGAACCATCCGGAAGCAGCTCGAACACATGAAGGCTCAGAGTAAAGAGGAGAACAAATATGTTGAGTTTTCCAGGTTGCAAAAATGGTCCCAGGTTTTAAGTGATCTAACTATCTTGGCAGAGTCTTCTAAGAGTCTTTAGATTTAGAGTTATAGTTTGCTTTTGAAAGCAATTTTGTTTTTGACAGATGTCTCTTTTATTTTACACTTGTATTAAAAAACTGTTTAAAGGAGATTGACCTTTCTATTTTTGAAAGAGCTCGATCCATAGAAGTAGGATCTGATAACTATCTTAGAAACTTAGATATTTTGTATATAAGGATAGTCACTAGATTGAAAAGGTGTGGCAATTGGAGTTATCAAAATCCAGTTTTGATGATATTCTGTATGACATGAAATGCTCTGCATCTTCAATACAGGTTCTGCTTTGATATGATTATGATTATGAGTTGGCTTTGTATCTTATGAATTGTATTTCTTGTGATTTATCTTGTATATGGTCAATTGAATCTCATTACATGATTCTTATGGTGAAATACAGTTATCTTTTAAACTTTTAATGACAGAGTCAATCTCATTTCATAAATTCATGCTCGTAGTTCCTTTGAAATTGAATTTTGTATTATGTTTTATGTTGTACAGTTCTTTAATGATTATGTGATTTTCCTATATTTTTAATTACATACCAGCCCAATTTTTATATTGATTTCATTGAATTATAATTTTGAAAAATATTTCTTTAAGCTTGAACCCCTGTAGTCTAGGTTCAACTTTAGGGATAAAATCTTCTAGTGTCGTTGCCGGGGATGAAGAAACGAAACGACATCTTCCCTGGGTATTCGACATTCTTATGAAACTAATTTTGCAGGGTGAACAAAATCAGTCAGACCTGTTATAGACTACATCAGTCACCTATAGAAAGTTACAGTGGCTTCAAAAAAGATAGGAACTCGAGGAAATCCCTCATCCCCTTTAAATCCAGGAGTCTCGGATCCTGAGCAGTTATTAAAGGAGGCTAAGAGAAATTTAATTTCCACTTCATTAGAAAAATTCAAAAATCCTGTAGCCTTGGAGATCCCTGAATCTTCATCTATCACAGTTCCTTCTTTTGACCCACATTCAGAAAAAGGAAGAAAAGAGATAGACCTATTATTTACCCCTTCTCAAATTGACAATTTCTGTGTCTTTACAAATCCTTTGCTGTCTGAGAAGGTTAAACTTGAAGCATTGCAGACAGGAGCTTCTTCTTTGTTTTCAACCCATATTCCTTTTGTTAAGACCATCCCAGTGAATCAGTCAAATCCTGGTAATTTGTCTCCTTCATCACAACATTCAAGCACCCTTCAGTCTAATACAAGTTCAAACATTTCCAATCCTAGAATGGCTCAACCTGAAAATCGGATGGCTGCTATGGTAGTAGCAAGATATGCCCCAATAGTTTTACCCCAGCCTCTCAATGCTCTTCCAGCAGGAGATTATCAAAAATACCTTCCAATATTTAATGGCCAAGGAGATGCTACTGCAGAAGAACACTGGAATACATTCTGTAGTTATGCAGACAATCACAATTTTGAACATGAGGATGTTTGGATGAGGGGTTTTGTTCAAATTTTAGATGGTGAAGTGAGAAAGTGGTTTAGAGAATTACCACCAAACTCTATAGATGGTATAGATGCTTTAGAAGAAGCATTTATGAGACAATGGGGAGATACTAAAGATTATTTGTATTACATGATAGAGTTTGGATCATTAAAAAGAAAAAAGGATGAAGCTGTGGGAGATTTTTCCAAAAGATTCAATAAAATGTACAGTAGAATTCCAGCTGAACTAAAACCCATCGAGACATCAGCAAAGTTAACTTATGCAAACTCATTTGATCATGGGTTTTCTTTGTTATTGAGAGAAAGAAAATCAGTGTCACTTCAAAACATGCAAGATGCAACATTAGAAGTAGAGTCAAATATTTTAGCCTCAAATAAACTCAAGGAGGAAACAGAACATCAAACTGTAGACAAAAAGGGTAAAAAATAAATCATTACATCCAACCATACAGGAAGATCTTCAAACAGTAAAATGGATGAAATGAATAAAATTATTAAAAATTTGTCTGCTAAGATTGATAGATTGGAAATGGGAAATAGAAATCAAAATAAACCTATACCGGAAGGTGAAAGAAATCAAAATCAGTTTAGAAGACCTTTTGCTCCTAGGTTTTTTCCAAGAGAAAGACAAAATAATGATATTCAGAGAGACAGGCGAGAAAATGAAGAACAAAGGATTCAACCTCCTTTTCAAAATAATAATGTCAGAGATGATGAATCTTATGAGATAGATGAGGGGGGGTTAGATGATTTGGAAGAACAGGAACATAATATTAGTTAGTTTGATGATGATTCTTCTCATTTTCTGACTAGAGCTGATTATAATTATGCTACAGAACTAGATCATTATGAAGAAAATAATTATCAGATGTCTATGCCTGAAGTTTGTGAGGAAATACCACAAAAATCATATGGTCTTAGATCAGGGGTAAAACATGCAGTACAAGCTAAAAAAATGGTGAAAGCTCATCCTATTAAACAAAATGTGTCTTCAAATCAGAAACAAATTGTAAAGGAGAAAAAAGATGAAGTGGTAAGTCTTGAGGAGGTGAATAAAGCTGTAAGTGGTTTCAATTTGGAGCATAAGCTTAATAAAGTAAAAATCCATATGCCTTTAACAGAGTTGATTAAGAATAAAGTATACAGGGAAGCAGCTTTTAAAACTTTTAAAAACGCAGTGAATCCTATGCCTATCCCATCTGATGAAATTAATTTGCAAGATGAAAAACCTACTATTACTATGGGGTCAAAAACTTTTGATCAGCCTGATGATAATTCAGAATATCCTCCTCCATTTTATGTAACTTTTTCAGTACATGATCAGCTATTGCATAATTGTCTTCTAGATTCAGGGGCTTCACACAACCTCATGCCAAAAGCAGTCATGGAAGCTTTAGGACTGAGTGTTGCTAAACCATACCATGATTTGTATGTGTTTGATTCTAGGGCAGTGAAGTGTAGTGGGGTAATCAAAGATCTGGTGGTGAATTTAACTTAGGTACCTATGAAGAGTGTATTGATGGATATAGTTGTAGCAGATATTTCTCCTAAATTTGGTATGCTATTGTCTAGATCTTGGGCAAAGAAAGTAGGAGGAACTCTGCAAATGTATCGTTCATATGCTACAAATCCAGTATTTGGAGGAGAATTCAGAATACTTTACAGAGAAGTACAGATGGCATATTTGGTAAGTGATAGTAGACACCCTAATAATCATCCGATCTATTCAATTGATGAAAATCATGGTTCTTGTATGTTGCAATTAAGTGATGAAATTGAAGGAGTTTTACAAGTACAAAAAGATATTCCAATTTAGGTAAAGAAAGAAGAACCAGATGGTTTATGGCAGATGTATTTTGATGGTGCATCAAGTAAGGAAGGGGCAGGAGCAAGAGTGTTATTGATTTCAGCTGGAGGTGAGGTTATTTCCCTTATGTACAAGTTGGAATTTAAAACAACAAATAATATTGCTGAATATGAGGCTTTGATTCTTGGGTTAAGAGCAGCAAAAGACTTGGGTATTAAAGAACTTGTTGTGTTTGGCGACTCCGAATTAGTAATTCAGCAAGTAAAAAGTGTTTACCAGGTAAAGCAGTATTTATTGAAAGTTTATAGGAATGAGGCTTGGGATTTAATTGAAAATTTCTTAATAGCTTTCAATATAACTTTTGTTCCAAGAGAATATAATGAAACAGCTAATTCCCTAGCCTTAGCAACAGCCTATTTCAAAGTTCCAAAGGTAACTCATTTGAAATATCCAATTGATGTAAGATATAGACCCTCTATCCCAGATGCTATCAAACATTGGAAAGTTTTTAATGATGACCAGGAAATAAAAGAATTTCTGGAGTTAGTAGGTGAATTCTCAAATGATACAGTTGATCAAGAACAGGATTTTGAATGGATAGAAAATGAACCTTGCAGAAATAATTCAATAGTTGATCACAAAATTGTTGAGTTAAAAGGGAATTTCATTCCTAAGGGACTTGTTCCGCTAGAGAGGTTGTTTTCAAAAGATGATACATTGTTAAAACCCACCTTGCAGACTACTGAAGAGAATGTTGTAAAGTATAACATTGGTTCTGAAAATCAGCCTAAGATGATAAAATTGTCAAAATTGTTGTCAGAGAAGGAAAGGAGAAAATATGTTGGTTTGCTGAAAGAATTTGTGGACATTTTTGCTTGGTCATATCATGATTTAAAAACGTATGATACTAGCATAATTCAGCACAAAATTCCTCTGAAACCAAACACTAAGCCTTTCAAACAGAAGCTTAGAAGGCTCACGGGAGCTTCACTTGTTGACCAATATCCTATCACGTTAGTTCATATTGTGGGCTTTAAAATTATAAAAAATCGAACCAATATATTGCAGGTATTGGGGGGATGAGGGGTTTAAGGTGGGGGTGGGTAGGGTGGTTTATAAGGATTGAGGTATAAAAAGGGGTAGGGAGGAGGTTTTAAGTATTGGGAGGGGGTTTCAACAAAAAGAGTTTGGGTCAGTATCTCTCGAAATTAATAATATTCTTTAATATCCCACGATCGCACGTGCTATGTGAGAGGTTCGCTAAGTGAAGTCCCCGTGAGAAGGCTTAACCCAACATTGCTGCCAGTAATTGAAAAAGAGGTAAAGAAATTACTAGATGCAAAAATTATTGTACCTCTAAGATATTCATCATGGGTTGTGAATTTGGTGCCTATACGTAAGAAGAATGGAGAGATAAGACTTTGTGTAGATTTCTGCAACTTGAATAGATCTTGTTTGAAAGATAACTATTCATTACCAAAAATAGATCAGATTTTGCAGAGGGTTGTAGGATCTCACAAAATTTCAATGATTG
>LPNX010383407.1:1188487-1206329 GCA_001517045.1 Pseudotsuga menziesii
ACAGCCGGAAGACAGAGAAAAAACAGCATTTATAACTCCATGGGGGACCTTTATGTATGATAAAATGCCCTTTGGGATTATGAATGCAGGTGCCACTTTTCAGAGGGCTATCGATATAGCTTTTGTGGGGGAGAATGAAAAATTTGTAGTGATATACCAAGATGATATTACAGTCTTCTCCAAGTCTGATGAAGATCATCTAAAACATTTGGGACAAATTTTTATTAAGTGCAGAAAGTTTGGTTTATCATTAAACCCAAAGAAGTCTCACTTTGCTCTGACAGAAGCTAAATTGTTAGGGCATATTGTTTCTGCTGAAGGAATAAAAATAGATCTAGAGAGAGTAAAGGCCATCTTAAAAATCAGTATTCCTAGAAATAAAAAGGAAATTCAATCTTTCATTGGAAAAATCAATTTTTTAAGATGGTTTATTCCTAATTTTGCAGAAATTATCAAACATATCACTGAGATGCTTAAGAAGGATAGGGAGGTTAAATGGTCAAACCAGGCTAAACAATCATTTGAAGCCATAAAGCAGGCATTAATAGAAGCACCAGTATTGATAGCTTCAGATTATACAAAAGATTTTGCAATTTTCTCATTTGCATCAGAAGACACTATAGCTGTTGTATTATTGCAAAAGAATTCAGATGGTTTGGAACAACCAAATTCCTTTTTCAGTAAAACATTAAGAGATTCAGAGCTTAAATATAATATAATGGAAAAACAAGCATATGCATTAGTTAAATCTCTTAAATTCTTCAGAATATATGTTTTACATTCCAATATTTTGGCATATGTTCCAAGTTCAACAGTCAAGGAGATTTTAGCACAGCCTGACAGCGAGGGAAAAAGAGGTAGATGGATAGCTAAGGTTATGGAATATGACGTGGATATTAAACCCACTAAATTGGTAAAAGGCCAGGGATTAGCTAAGCTTCTAATGGAATCAAATTGTCAGGTATTAAATCTTCATGTGATGGCAGAACATTCAGAACAGGATATGGCAACAGAATACAGTAAGCAGCAGGTTTATAGCAGTTATGGTGAGTCTGAATGGTATAAAAATATTGTATATTTCCTGTTATACTTACAGCGCCCTATGGATTTGAATAGAAATGAATGCAAATCATTAAAACTCAAAGCAATGAAGTATGTTTTAATAGATCAGATTTTGTATTGGAAGGATCCTGGAGGAATATTGTTGAAGTGTTTGGAGAAATCAGAGATTGATGTTGTTATTTTAGAATTGCACAGTGGAGTATGTGGAGGGCACAAATATTGGAAGGCAACTGCTTTTAAAATCCTAAGAGCAGGATATTATTGGCCTACCCTTTTCTCAAATGTATATCATCAGGTCAGATCATGTGTGGAGTGTCAAAAGTTTGCAGGTAAGCATAAACTTCAGTCCTTACCCTTGAAGCCTATTACAGTAAATTGTCCATTTCAGCAGTGGGTTTTAGAATTCATTGGTGAAATTCATCCTCCTTCTAGTGGACAGCATAAATGGATTCTAACTTGCTACTGATTTTTTCACTAAATGGGTAGAGGCAGTTCCTACAAGGAGAGCAACTGAACAAGTCATAATTAATTTCTTGCAGGAAAACATTCTTAGTAGGTTTGGATGCCCTAGGAAATTAATCATTGATAATGCTCCTACTTTTAAATCAAAAAAGATGGTGAAATTTTGTGAAGAAAATAATATTAACTTGAAACAGTCCACACCATACTACCCACAGGGTAATGGATTAGCAGAATCCAGTAATAAAAAGATTGTGAACAGTATCAAGAAAATGTTATTTGAAAATAAAAGGAGTTGGGATACCAAATTAAAATTTGCTCTTTGGGCTGATAGAATAACTATTAAGAAGTCAATTGGAACATCCCCTTTCCAATTGGTTTATGGAGTTGATGTTGTGTTCCCTGTTCAATTAGTGGCTCCAATCATTAAATTTATGCAGGAAATAAAAGAAGAACCTAATGATATAAGAAGAAGAATGAAGGAAAGCTTTGATAAGAAATTTAAAAGAGATATGTTTGCAGTGGGTGACCTTGTTCTCAGGTGGGATGCACAGAAGGATGAAAAAGGTAAGCATCGAAAGTTCGATAATTTATGGATAGGCCCTTTTTCAGTAATCAATATTCTGGGAATCAACACTTTTGTTTTGCAAAATTTGAATGGTGAGGAAATTGCAGGTCCAGTCAATGGACGTTTTTTAAAGCATTTTTATACATATTGAGGGATAAAGGATCATTGTACATATTCACTGTATATATCATTTGCTTTGATTAAGACTCCAAACCAATAAGACAGAAATGACTTTAGCAGATTTTTGAAGGCACAGGTGAACATGTTCTCAAAGTTTTACAAGGAAAACTTTGTCCCCAGATGGAGCCAGATGTTATCTCTAAGGTTGTTTGATATTTTTATCCTAGGGTTTTTTATAATGATGAGTGTTTGCCCTTACTTTTACTTTGTTTTATACCTTTTGAATGTCATTATTTTTATATTTTTCTTTTGAAAGCTCAAATCATCACTTATTTAAAGCTATGAACCTATATTAAGTGGAAGAGGTTTTATATTATGAATTGGATGGTCAAACTGGCAGCACTTCTCAAACTGGTAGCATTTTTCAAACTGGAAGCATTTTCAAAGAGTATTTCATTGATGTTTTTATGAGTACCATTCGGTGTAAAAAATATGACAATGAAACTATGGTATATATAAACATATTTATGTGGACAGGCTCGGCACTTGGTATAATTACTTCTTAAAAGCAGTCTTGTTTAAGAAATAATGTTTTACATCGTGTCACTGATTGGCTTGCACAAGTGTTTTGCATATGAAATCGAGGCATTTCATGTAATGAGTACTGGTACCAACGATGGCAGTGTTGACAGGTTGATAATAATATTTTATTTTCCCTAAAACTTGTCATGTTACTATGCTCGAATTCTCTTTCGAACTTGGTGAAGATCATTTAGAGACCGTTTTTTATGCTATGGACATTTATTGTTCGAGATCTCGAAATCTGGAAGGCTAAAATAATGGAAATTTGTGTACAGTAGATCTGAAAATAGCAGGGATTTGTTTTGATCCTGTATTCTCGTTCTTGAAGAAGGCCAATTTTACATTGTGTAGTCTTCTGCATTTGGATGTAAACTGCTGCAGGGAAACAAACAAAAAAAACATCAATTCTTCTTGGAAGTATATATTGTGAAAGGGTTGCAGAAATGTCGAAAATAACAGAGGAAGAGGATTCAAAAATCGCGGTGAGAAGAAAACCAGGAGGCCTGATTTGCAGATTGGAACCTAATAACACAGAATGGATAATGAAGTTTCCAAGGTCAGCCCAGTTGATGAAGATTAATGCTGGATGGTTTGCTTTCTGTGAAAAGCTGCAGGGTTATCATTCACAAGTAACTATGGCTTGTATCAAAAATTATAAAGATGAAATCGTTCAGCTCAAGCATTTAAAAATCATGGTAAATGAAGAGTCTATTGCTAAAGCAATAGATGTTCCAACGCAAGGAGAAAGATGGTTCAAGCAACAAGACTTTCAAGGAGATTATAGTGAGTTCTTAATGCCAGGTTTTGAAAAATTAGACTGGAAGAATGGTATCCATGTGAGCAAGATAAAACCTAACTGGAAAATTCCCTTAGAAATGGTGCAGAATTATATTACATGCGATGGTCGGTATGACAGGGTTCTCAAATGCCATTTACTGTTGTTGATGCACCTCAATGGAAGCTTGAAGCTCAATCTCCCATTCTACCTATTGAAGAGCCTGCAAAAGATGATTGCATGGGTTCAATTCCATCTAGAGAATACTGCTCGTTCAGTATACCATCAGGGTTTAATAAAACTGTTGATTGTTTCACAATTGCACAAGGAAGGACGAACTTGGGAAAATCTATTGTCAGAGCTAGGGTTTGAAGAAAAGACTAAAGAGAAAGGAAAAAGGGTAATGGAAGACTTGAACCAGCAAACAACAAACCATGAAAAACAAATTGAAGCTGTTGTAGCAGAAGGGAAGAGTTTTATAGAAAAACCAAGTCAAAAAAGTTTATGTCCTGAAGCTTCATTCACAGATGAAAGCCCTGAAACATTAAGTGTTATGTTAAAAAATATAACTTCAAAGAATGAAGCTCATGATCAGCTGTTGAAGTTAGAGAGCATTGAGGTGAAGCCTAGGACTAGGTTAAGAAGGAAGTTGCAGGCAGAGATGAAATCAGCACATGAAAACTGTGAGGAAATCGTGATGATAGATGATGCTTTCAGCAAAGAGACTGTACACACATCCAAAGGTCAGTATTGTTCAGATAATGAGAATTTCATTGATATTCAGGGAGTTGCAGGGTTTATACCAGAGATCTTTTGCACAAATAAACAAGTTTATTCAGAGGATTGTTCAGCCTCGAGGATTCCACAGGAAGATGAGGTCCTTATGAAAGAAGAAGACATTGAAATAACTCCAAGATTGAATCAAGTTAAGAAATATTTGCAGACATAAAAGGAGCAAACTAGGTTTTTATAGAATATTAATGAAAAGTTAATGACAACAAATAAAAGACTTCGAGAGGATCTGGAGGATAAGGAGGTAGATTATCAGAAATTATTATCAATATCTAAAGACATTCTAAAGGAAAAAAGAACCATCCAGAAGCAGCTCGAACACATGAAGGCTCAGAGTAAAGAGGAGAACAAAGATGTTGAGTTTGCCAAGTTGCAAAAACGGTCCCAGGTTTTAAGTGATCTAACTATCTTGGCAGAGGCTTCTAAGAGTATTTAGATTTAGAGTTATAGTTTGCTTTTGAAAGCAATTTTGTTTTTGACAGATGTCTCTTTTATTTTACACTTGTATTAAAAAATTGTTTAAAGGAGATTGACCTTTCTATTTTTGAAAGAGCTCGATCCATAGAAGTAGGATCTGATAACTATCTTAGAAACTTAGATATTTTGTATATAAGGATAGTCACTAGATTGAAAAGGTGTGTCAATTGGAGTTATCAAAATCCAGTTTTGATGATATTCTGTATGACATGAAATGCTCTGCATCTTCAATACAGGTTCTGCTTTGATATGATTATGATTATGAGTTGGCTTTGTATCTTATGAATTGTATTTCTTGTGATTTATCCTGTATATGGTCAATTGAATCCCATTACATGATTCTTATGGTGAAATATAGTTATCTTTTAAACTTTTAATGACAGAGTTAGTCTCATTTCATAAATTTGTGCTTGTATTTCCTTTGATGTTGAATTTTGTATTCAGTTTTATGTTGTACAGTTCTTTAATGATTATGTGATTTTCCTATATCTTTAATTACATACCAGCCCAGTTTTTATCTTGATTTCATTGAATTATATTTTTGAAAAAGATTTCTTTAAGCTTGAACCCCTGTAGTCTAGGTTCAACTTTAGGGATAACACCTCCTCTTCATTGTCTTCAGAAAAAACTTCAATGTAGTGTGCCTTCCCCTTGGCACATCTATGTCCTGGGACCCAAGGTTGTTGGCATGTAAAACATAGTTTCTTCCTTCTAAGCTCTTCTTTGCTTGGTCCTCCTTTATTTTCTTTGGTAGAGGAGTCCTTTTGCCATGGTTTCTTAACTTCCTTGAACTTGGAAGGTAAATTTGGCTTAGGAGGGTACTTGGTTCTTGGAAACACATTCTGCAAATCCCTTGTCAAATTCGTGGCGTCCTTCAATGTGGCTAGCTTGTGGGATTTCACTAGCCCTCTAAAAGGTTCTATCAATACTTCAGTAAACAATAAAACCAACCTAGCCATAGATACATCAGAAACCATTACTGAAATATTTTCAAATTCTAACATATATTCTTCAGGAGTTCCTACTTGCTTCAATTGTGCTAGTTCTTTGAAAGGAAGTTCACGGTCTTTCCTCTCAAATCTCTCCATTAATGCATTTGAGAAACCTTCATAAGATAAAATATAATCATGTCCCAAGGTTCTAAGACCATGGAACCACCAATCACTAGCTTCCCCTTCAAGATGCAAAATGGCCATTTTCAATGCATCTTCTTCAACCATAGGATTTAATTGGAAATATACACTTAATTTTTGCAACCAAGCACTAGCAAACATCTGTGAAGAACCATCAAAGGAAGGAATGGTTACTTTTCCCATGGTGTATTTTAATTCATGGTTAATATGGGATTCCCTATTCCCATTTCCTCCTTGCTTGAACTAAAGAGAAGCTCTAATGAACTGATCAAAAGGTAGGATTTTCCTACATTCATCATTTAATTGCTGCCAATCATTTGTTGCTTCCCTAACATCATAGGTAGTGTAAGGGCCTTATTTGGACTCTAAAAACTTAGGTATTGCAGGTCCACTTTGATTTTTGAACTCATGGGGTTTTTTATGAGGTCCAGTCTTCGAAAAATGGTTTCTTCATTGGTCTTTCTCTCATCATAGGGTGTACTACTACTACTCTCGGGTGTTGACTTGCTCCGAAGTGGGCTAGACAACAATTAGAATCCTTGCATAAAGTGTTTGCTCATTCCTTCAAGAGATGATTTAATGAATTTTTTAAGTTCCTCGATGTTTTATTTCTCATCCATATCTCCCGGTTCTAGTTTTTCCTTAATCTTCTTTTAAAAGGAACTAACCTCTCCACTTCCTTCCTTTTCACTGTTAATATCTCCAGTCTCAGTTTCTAAGGGAGGGAGGTCAGAATAAAAAAACATGAATAAATATCTCTATAAGGTGCCAATATCATTCTATTATACCACTTGTAATGTCCCAATTCAAAAATTCTGAATAAAGGTAGAATTTTGGAAAATTTGTCTTGACTAGTTTTGACCTAGGGGATTTGAATGGCTCAACAGGGTCTCGAATTTGGTAGGAACTGATGTGGGGAGTATTAGGAATATTAAATTGACTCTCTAATATTTTTATTATAGGTAATAGAAATCTAAAAATCTAATTGGGCATGATGGAAAAAAGTGCAAAATTACTAGCAATTTATGATGCAATCCCTCCTAGCGGGTGGTCAGAAATGGCTCTCCAAATCCTCAGAAACCCTCCAAAAATTAAGAACATAGTATGGTAACTATAATTATACTTAATTTACTATCATTATATTTGGTTAATATTTCTGCAACAGGGGATTGAAGCTTCATATTCGAATGCACAATTTCAGTGATATTTGCTTAAGGGAAATGACACAATAAAACTCAACTTCGACTCATAAATGGTGCATATAATGGTTCAGAACATATAAATATAAAATTTAAATCATTTAAATATATCACTAACATCATATAACATTGACCCAAGTTGCAATATACATCAGATACACAATCGCCATTGAAAGGGAAAATCATCACATGGAAACTAGTCACAAGAAAGCTTGGAAATGTGGACATTTGCATATGTTTTTTTTCTGATTTCAACTTACAGAGCATGTTAACATGATATTATAGAGACATGCATCATACCTCATATATTTGGAATCAAATGAACTCAATGTGGCATAACCACCATTCACATTAGTGCGCCTTCATCGAAAAACATGGAAATATGGAAGTGGAAATTAATAGAATGGGAGGAGAGATGGGTCATGAACAGAATAAGCCTCATATATGCAATAAAAAAATCCATGAATATACAAATTATAGGTCTGAGTGGCCTCTCACATGTCCAACTTGGATGAGAATCTCACTCTCTCGAAATTGGCTCACTAGCAGGGTAAGTGTGCACTCACCGTGCAAAGGGCAAGCTAATGCTCTCCAAATGCCAAAGGAAAATTCACAAATGATAAAAATCCATTTCCATTCCTCATGAAATATTTGTATAACCCGCATAAGGTCCTCCAAGGCCTAATTCATTCCCATAGACTTCCTCCACCTAATCCTTGATGTTTAGTAACCTCCATGCCACTTAGCCTTCTCCTCAACCCTTCATCTTCCACCAAATTCGAATGGTTTCCTCTAACTACCAAATTCGACCTCTTGGTGGCTATTTTTATCCCTTTCATGTCATATTTGTCATATGTAAGCAATCAGGTCTTATTTTTCATAGAATATTACATCATTGTTGTCATAAAGCATAGGGAATCTAGCTCCACATGGCACCTACTTTCTTCCTAGATTCTTCCTCTTATATGGGGAGTTACTCCCCCTTACTAGTTCGAATCCCTGGGCTCATAATGTGTAATTTGATGACTCTTCACCTTCCAAGAACCTTACATCACTCATAATTTCAAATTTGGTATTAATGCATGACATGTGTAAGGAGGAATCTAGCCACCCAAGGCCCCCATGGACCTCCAAATGTCCTTATGAAGCAATGCCACTTTATTTTCTCCATATTTATTATTTTTATAACCCAAATTAATGTGTAAATGATAAAATAAGGTTCTCTTGGTTCCCATAGCTCCCTTATTGCAATATTGATGCATCCTCCCCCAACCTAGGGAACTAGTATGTGGGTGAAACATTGTCAACTAGTAGACCTATTGGAATGGGGACATGACAGAAGAATGCCATTCCTTAATGAAGATTAAACATGGGATCTAGTTTTTTAATCATAAGGAAGTAACATAGTGAAATGTTGATGGGTCTACAAGACCAAATTCAGATATCATGACGTTATCGAAAGACATGAGGCTCATTTGGTTGCAAAGGTTTTTTTTAGTAAGAAGGCATAAACTATATTGAAACCTTTTCCTTTGTTGTAAAGTTAAACTTGGTTTGACTGATTCTTTCACTTGATACTCGACTTGGATGGGAGGTACATCAGATGGATTTCAAAGGTGATTTTCTTCATGGATATTTGGATGAAGAAATCTATATGGAGAAACCCCTTGGTTTTGAAATGGATTCCTATCATATTTATTTATTGAAGAAATACATGTATGGTTTGAAATAGGCCCCTAGGGTCATTACTGTTGGTTTCACATTGAATATGATCATATAATTTTTGTTTTACATGTAAATAGTGAACCTTTAATTGTTGTGTTATATGTATATGATTTATTCATTACTGGAAGCAATGTAAATATAATATTGGGTTTGAAGAAACAATTAGTTAATGCCTTTGAAATGACTAATCTTGGTATTTTACATTTCTTTTTGGGCATTCAAGTTCTACAAATGAATGATGGTATTGTTATTTCTCAACCTAAGTATGTAATGGATCTTTTGCAAAGATTCAAGATGAATGACTAGGAATATCAATCTACGTATTTTTAGTTGGTAGTAAAGTTGACAATGGACAACGACACATCATGAGTTAATGTGACTCTCTATCAATAATTAGTTTGAAGTCTAATTTATTTAACTCACATTCGATGAAGTATTTCCTTTGTTTCTAGTGTACTTTCTCCTTTTATGCAGGATCCTCAAGAAATCATCTAGAAGGCCATGAATTAAATTGTCCATTATTTCAATGGCATTTATCAACTTGGTATAAAATATTGCACAGGTACCACTGATCCACTAGTCAGTTACATGGAATCAGATTAGGTAGGAGATATAAATGATAGGAAGTCAACATTTGGCTAGGGTTTGACCTTGATTTAGGGCCATTGATCTGGTCGTGTAAGAAATAGAGGGTGGTCTCTCTTTCAACCACAAAAGTAAAATAGCATGGTTCAGTGAATGTTGACACAAAAGTGGTCTCGATTTGATAGCTCTTGGGAGAGATTTGTTTCCAATCAATCAAATGAGTATAATCTTTAGTGATAACCAAAGTTCAATGCAAGTTGCTAGCAATCCTATTTTACATGGAAATATGAAGCATGTCGAGCTTCATGCACATTACTTGAGACATTTGATATAAGGTTTTGTTGACAATTTTATGTACTGCAAAACAAATGATCAAATTCTCTATATATTGACGAAGCCTTTACATGAAGCTAAGTTTGTGAAACTTTTGGCTATGCTTGGTCTCTAAAAGTTGTAATTATGGCAATGGTAGGAATACTATAATTTCACCTCCTAAATATCCAAAGTGTTATGCTGATGGGGGTGTTGGACCACCATGTATTTTTGGCTTATCACACCTCTAGATCTTCTTAAGATACAAAATCAACAAGTGATGATTGATTAGAAGTGTTTAATGAGTGGTCGATTGATGTGATGACTAGGATTTTGACTAGTCAAACCGGCCAATGGACGAAAGATTTGATTGACGAAATGATGGAGGAGTCAACTGACCAACCAATTGGTTAGACAATTAAAACAAAACCGTCAACTATGGCACAAATAGGGAAGATCTCAAGGAGGTTATTATGTGTTATGATCCAAGTATGTGGACACATTCTTCCTCACTTCATGGAGTCAGTTACATCTTGGAGCTATAAAAATACGATCATATAAACAAATTAAACGAATTAAAATTATATGTGAACAAGTCATTTCATTTATTGTCTATTGTGCTTAAGTGTTGAAACAATGTCTTTCAACAATACCTCTTGTTAGAATTTCTTAACTTGTTGATTTATATTTTTTATAATTCCGTGGTTTTCTCCAACAATTCCCTTTTAATTTAAATCCTTTGTTGGACACTAAAATTATTCCACCTGAGTTAATATAGAATTCTATTATAATAATAGTGTTTCCTAACCTAATCAACTTACTATTTTTTAAATACTCAATCATTCAAGACTGCTAAAACAATCAATGCCAATATAACTGAACAAATAAACGATCTTGTTATAAAATAATCTCTCGGTCAACCTTATTACTTACTACTTGATTAGTGATCACTACCAACACAATTTATTACTTAGTGCCCAATAAGGATACTGTTTTGTTTTCAAATAACAACTATTAACTCAACCTTATTACTTACTGCTCGGTATCATAGAAAACATAGATGTCAGTGCCAAAGAATTGATCTTAATTCACGTACACCATCAATATAGATAAGTTTATTAGCTTCCTTAGTTTCCATTAAAAAACACATGGCAGTCGCAATAATGAATAAAAACAGCTACAAAAGGAAAAACCTTAATGCTTTGCAACTCCTTTTTTGTAATTGATTTATGTGGAGAGGACAAACGTTATAAGGATTAAGATATTAGATGTTACTTAATTTACATAAATTTGAATATTAAGAAATCAAATGTTACTGAATTACATAAATGTGAAGTGACAATTATAATGAATCATTTTCACTCGAATCAACTTATAGTTTTTTCTATGAAAAAAAAGTCGTAATTCGTTTTTCCATCATTAAAAAAATCATAATTCATTAATTAAAATGAACCACGTTGTCCATGGGCATGTGATGCCATCCAAAAACTTTTCTTTACATTTTATGTCGAAAAAAAGCTCAAATGTGTTATAACTGGTTATTGATTAATAAATTTTAGTGTTTATCTATCACATAATTTTCTATCTATATCTCAGTATTAATAGTTTATATAACAGTCATTTGAATTCAATATCTATGTACTTGTCAGAAATCATATATATATGACATGGCCATCAAGAACATGTGTATGTCATGTTTTTAGGTACCAATGGAGTATTTATAGTTATCCTGGAAGTGGGCCAGGATCATGCTCAAAGATAGTGTCATTTGTGTATTCTTATTTCTTCCAAATGCCTTCACCCATATGGAGCCCAAGCCTTGATAATTGATTAGCAATGTTGTTCCTTTCTCTACATATGGGATGATAATGAATGTCCTAAAAGCTTTCATTCAATCTGAACAACTCTTCATATAATGGTTGCAAATAGATATTTTTTGTGTAAGACAAGATAACTCCTAGATTGTATTATTCAATGTAGAGAACATTTATTTATACATTTTCATATGGATGTTGGTTTTCATCTTCCAACAACTCTTTAGATTCCTATAGAGACTCTTCATCTTCTAAAAAATATTTACGACATTTACAAATTGATATTGGAACCATAATCCCGTAGAATTAGGTTTCCAAGATCCCCCCCCCCCCCCCCCCCCCCACTTATTCCGTAGGGGTGTTTGTAAGTATGAGCATGTTTCTAAACCTTTCAAAATTTTCTTGTCCAAGCACTTTGTTGAAGATTTCTGCAATTTTATTATTTGTAGAACAATGTTGTATATGGACTGTCTTGGCCTCTACACGATGTCAAATCAAATGGAACTTTGTGTATATGTGCTTGGTTTGATCACGAAATCTAGGATTCTTGACCAACTTGATTGTGGAAGTGTTGTTGATCAATAAGAGAGTGGAGTTCTCTTGTTTTTCCTACAAATATTCAAGTATCTTCTTGAGCCACGCTATCTCTTTCGTTGCTTCAGCAACAACCACATATTCTACCTATGTTGTTGAATATGTTGGAACTCATTGTTTGTGTGATCTCCAGGAGACAGTTACTGATGTAAGACTCATTGTGTATCTAGAAGTAGACACTACTATCTCTTTGTCACCATCGAAGTCTTACCCAGAGTACCCTATAAGTTTGAAGTCATACACCTTAGAGTACTTGAGTCCAAAGTATTTAGTTCCCTTCAAGTATCTTAGAACTCTTTTAGCATCAAACCAATCTCCTTCATAGGGTTTGTGCATGAACCTTGAAAGGATTCCAACAACATCTGAAATATTTGGTCTAGTGGTTGTAAGGTAGATAAGGATTCCCACAAGTTGTCACATGATAGCATCCTCAAATTATTTTCCTTCAATTGATGTGATCTTTAGCTTTTGTTCCATTGGAGTTGAGAGAGGGCTGCATTCTATCATGCAAAACCTGTTCAACAATTCTCCAACATACTTCTTCTAGGAGATGAATATGTACTTAGGATGTTGAGTTACTTCAATTCCCAAGTAGTAGTAAAGATGTCCCAGTTCTGTCATTTCAAAGTCCTTCAAATATTTCTTTATGGATGCAATATAACTTTCATTGTTCAATGTCATCAAAAGGCCATCCACATACACCACAAGAAACACAACAAATCTTCTAACTTTCTTTACAAACTGTGTTGCATCATCAAGATTATAATGTTTGAAATTTAACTTCAAAATATTCTTGGTTAGCTGTTCATACCATGATCTAAGTGCTTGTTTCAAACCATGGAAGGAATTAAAGAGCTTACATACCAGTGTGTTCTTTCCCTTTCATAACAAAGCCTTTTGGATGAGACATGGAGACATTCACTATCAAGTGTTTATGTATTTGTAACTTCGAAAGATATTCTGATGTATATTATCATTGTATGTTGTTGTACCCCCATCGGAGATGTGTTTACCTCCTTACGAGATGTCTTAATTGTGTTTATACCTTGAGGTACAACCTCTGTTGTAAGTCGGGGAAATAGTCCCCAGTGTAACATCATGTGATGTGTATTTAGAGTCTCTCTGGGAGACTTCAGACCTGTTAGGGAAGATAAGTGGGCCGCAGTCTTATGTTTGGTCAGTCACTTGAAAGGTATAAATAGGGAGGCACTCTCCCTCATTTATACACACCTAACACTCTCAAATTTTCATGAGAGAGAAAGAGAGACAAAGGGAGGAGAGATAGATAGCTATTGAATACTTCTTATTATTTATTTTGATCATCTTACTATTCTACAAAAGTTTGTAGGGTTTTCTCCTTTATGGTTTCCCCTGTGAAAATCTTTGTGTCTTGTGTATCTCTTATATCTTATGCATCTAGTTTTACTTGTTATTATTTCAAACAAAGATCCTAATCAAGCTAATAATATCTAGAAAAACTAACATGGTATCAGAGCCTTTCTAAAAGAAGGCACTGTGCAGTTATGGAAACTAGGGATTCCTAGTTCAAGGTGTTCTCTCCCCATATCATCAAGAAAATAGGGCTAGGCTAACTCGCCTCAGTAGGGCACATATTTTGGTGGAAGCAATTTCAGAAATGAAGAAGTTTAATTTTTTACCACGTCACTAGTGTCAGGAGGAACTAGGGCAACAAGTTTTAGAGGCTTCCCACCTCAGTCTTTAGAAAGTGATATTGCTGAGAAACTTGCCTCAAGGAGGCACATCTTTCTATCCAAACAGAATTCCCAACCTTCAAGTTTGTAAAATTAGGGTTTCTCTAACAAACCCTAGGTCAGCCAGATCTAGAACCAAGTCGAACACCTCGAATTGGTAAGACATAAATATTTTTTATTTCTATTTGAAGTTCTTATTTAAAAATATGACTCGTCATACTGAGATTGAGGACAGGATTAGAGGGGATGAAAACTTTCAAGCATGGAAGTACAAAATCTCCTTGATCCTTAAAGAGAATGATTTGGATCAATACATCAATGGAGAAGTTCCAGAACCTGAGGGAGATGAGGTTAAGGCTGCTCATAAGAGAAGCATGGCTAAGGCTAAGAAAATCATTACATATTATATTAAGGATCACCTCATCCCCCATGTGTCTTCATTCAAGATACCAAAGGGAGTGTATGATGCTTTGAAAACGATGTTTGAAGGAAAGAACATCAACCAGAATACGACTTTGAGGAACCAACTGAAGAATGTGAAGATACAGAACTCTAAGACTATACAGTCTTACTTCATAAGGGTTGCTCAAATCAAAGAACAACTTGAAGCGGTTGAAGAAAATGTTGAAAAAGGAGAAATTGTTATGACTACCTTGAATGGTCTCCCTAGATCATGTGACTCATGCATTCAAGGAATTTTTGCAAGAATGTTGTTGATCTCTTTCAGAAGAATCCAAGAAGAATGTGCAAAATAAGAATATAGAATCGTGACAAGAGAAGAGAAGATGGGAGCAACTAACGATCAAGCTCTCACAGTTCACACCAGGAAGAACTTCAAGAAGAAGGTGAATAAGGAGAACTTTCATCACAACAAGAAGAAGGACAAGAAACAAAAGAAGACCAAAAGAGATACTTCAAATGTTCAATGCTATACTTGTGATGAAAAGGGACACTTTGCAAGAGATTGTATCATTAGGAAAAGGAGACACCATGCTCATATTTATAAAGAACCAACAAACAATAGATTCAGATGGGAGAAGGATGACTCAGATAAAGAGTATGTGCTAATCTCAGCACTTACTGGCACTATCTCACATAGATTCAATGGTTGGATTGTGGATAGTGGAGCTTCTAAACATATGACGAGATACAAGGAATCATTCGTTAATAATGTCTAAACACGATTCACCTCACAAGGTGAAACTTGGAGATGATTATCAATACCCCATAAAAGGGAGCGGAGAATCTTAATACAAGTTGAAATCCGGGAAATCATTAAAGATGAAGGATGTGCTATATGTTCCAAGATTGAAGAAGAATCTTCTCTCCATTTTTGCACTAGATGCAAAAGGGATTAGGGTTTCTTTTATCGATGGCCAAGTTCTGATGTGGCCCAGAGGAAAGATAATAGAGGATGAAATAGTGATTGGAGAAGAAGACGGAAGCTTGTACAAGCTAAAGGGACAGCCTGAACAAGCACTGTTTCATGAGTCGATTGAATCAAGTGAACAATATTGACACAGAAGGCTTGCACATGTGTACTACAGAGCACTACCGATGGCAATAAAAGCAGTCTCAGGACTACCAGAGATCCAGGAAAAGAATGAAGGCATTTGTAAAGGATGTGCACAAGGAAATAATGTGAAGAAGACATTTCCTAGTAGTGAGAGCGAGTGTAAAGGAATACTGGAGATAGTACACTCAGATGTATGTGGACCCATGTCCTCTAGTTCATTAAGAGGGTATGTGTACTATGTTTCTCTGTATAGATCATTTCTCACATAAGACTTGGATATATTTCTTGAAAGGGAAAAGTGAAGTTTTTAGTAAGTTCAAGGAATATAAACTCTTGGTAAAGAACCAAACCAATAGGAAGATCAAGACTCTACGGTCACATAATGGCGGAGAATTCACTTCGAAAGAATTCAAACAACTATGCAGAGAGTCCGAGATTAAGAGGGAGTTGAGCACTCCATATAATACTCAACAGAATAGGGTTGCGGAACAAAAGAACCAAACCATCATGGAGGCAGCAAAAGCTATGTTGCATGACCAGGATCTTCCTATGCATATTTGGGCGGAGGAATCAAGAACAACTGTGTATGTACAAAATCGTACTCCTCATCGAGTAGTTGACAATAAGACTCCTGAAGAGGCTTTCTCGGGAGAGAAACCAGAAGTCAGCCACCTGAGAATATTTGGTTGTTCGGTGTACATACATATCCCAAAGGAGAAAAGGACCAAGCTCGATCCTTCTAGAAAGAAGGGTATACTTGTAGGATATAGTGATACATAAAAGGCCTACCGTATATAGTTCCCAAGATTCAAGAATAACGACATCATTAGAGATGTAATATTTGATGAAGACTTGGAATACTTCAGATCTAGGAGGACACCCATTCAGGAGGTCGAGGAACTTGAAGAGACGAGAGTCCGAGATATGGAAATTGGGGAAGCAATTCCAAAGGACCATGAATATCATGACATGACAGGACCACAAGAGCCAGTAGAGACATTCCTTGAGAAGGAATCACACAAGAGGAAACCAACATGGGCAAGGGAGCTCATACGAGAAGCTGAAAAGTATGGCGCTCTAGAAGGAATACATAGAGAGAGAAAAGGGGCAAATACATACAATAGTTATGTGGCCCTATTGTGTGACATAATTGACAGAGAACCTTCCACCTATGAAGAGGCTACAGAAAAGAAAGAATTGAAGGATGTGATGATCGAGGAATATCAGTCGATCATGAAGAATGATGTCTAGGAGATATTTTTGAGACCGAAGAGGAAGTCTGTCGCGACTTCAAAATGGATTTGCAAGATGAAGCATGCTGCAAATGGAAACATCGAGAAATATAAGGTGATATTCTTAGCAAGAGGCTTATCGCATAACGAATGCATAGACTACGAAGAGACATTTGCGCCTGTGGCAAGGTACACTTCCATTAGGACCATACTTGCATTGGCAGCAGTTATGAAATGGAAAATACAACAGATGGATGTCAATCCAACTTTCTTAAACGGTGTAGTCAAGGAGGAATTGTATGTGGAATAACCAATGGGATTTGAGACACATGACAAGAAGACCCATGTGTGCAAATTGAATAAGGCCTTGTATGGATTGAAACAAGCACCAAGGACATGGTATGGTGGCATGGATAGCTTCTCGATGAGCTTAGGGATTACCAAGAGTAAAGCAGATTCCAACCTTTACTTCAAGGTTGAAGACAGAAGACTAGTGATACTCCTGCTATATGTCGATGACTTGTTTCTAACAGGCGAGGAGGAACTCATTGAAGATGCAAAGAGGAGACTTGCTACATAGTTCTAGATGAAAGACCTAGGTATGATGCACTACTTCTTAGGCATGGAGGTGTGGTAGAGTGCATATGGGATCTTCCTAGGTCAAGGAAAATATGCAGTGGATATTCTAAAGAGATTCAAAATGTTGGAATGCAAAGCAGTGGCCATACCTATGGCATCTAACTTGAATCTTATGAGTGATGATTCATCTGAGACGGTCGATGCCATGATGTATCGTTGTATGATTGGTTGACTGATGTATCTAACAAATACAAGACTAGACATATGCTTTGCGGTGAACACCCTGAGACAGTTCCTGACGGGTCCGAGACATGTTCACCTAATAGTTGCAAAGCATATACCAAGGTACCTAAAAGGTACAATGGATTATTGGCTCAAACATGATGTGAATAAAAAGATTAGCCTACATGGTTATGTTTATTCAGATTGGGCAGGTAGTGCCACTGACAGGAAGAGCACCTCAGGTTGCTTCTTCAGTTTTGTATCTGGCATGATCTTCTGGTTCAGCAGGAAGCAATCATGTGTGGCGTTGAGTATAGTTGAGGTAGAGTATGTTTCCGCTTGCTCGGCTAGTTGCGAGGTAGTGTGGATTTGAAAGATATTGTT
>LPNX010383407.1:1207748-1268615 GCA_001517045.1 Pseudotsuga menziesii
TTGTCATACTGAGATTGAGGACAGGATTAGAGGGGATGAAAACTTTCAAGCATGGAAGTACAAAATATCCTTGATCCTTAAAGAGAATGATTTGGATCAATACATCAATGGAGAAGTTCCAGAACTTGAGGGAGATGAGGTTAAGGCTGCTCATAAGAGAAGCATGGCTAAGGCTAAGAAAATCATTGCATATTATATTAAGGATCACCTCATCCCCCATGTGTCTTCATTCAAGATACCAAAGGGAGTGTATGATGCTTTGAAAACGATGTTTGAAGGAAAGAACATCAACCAGAATACGACTTTGAGGAACCAACTGAAGAATGTGAAGATACAGAACTCTAAGACTATACAGTCTTACTTCATAAGGGTTGCTCAAATCAAAGAACAACTTGAAGAGGTTGAAGAAAATGTTGAAAAAGGAGAAATTGTTATGACTACCTTGAATGGTCTCCCTAGATCATGTGACTCATGCATTCAAGGAATTTTTGCAAGAATGAAGTTGATCTTTTTCAGAAGAATCCAAGAAGAATGTGCAGAAGAAGAAGATAGACTCGTGACAAGAGAAGAGAAGATGGGAGCAACTAACGATCAAGCTCTCACAATTAACACCAGGAAGAAATTCAAGAAGAAGGTGAATAAGGAGAACTTTCATCACAACAAGAAGAAGGACAAGAAACAAAAGAAGACCAAAAGAGATACTTCAAATGTTCAATGCTATACTTGTGATGAAAAGGGACACTTTGCAAGAGATTGTATCATTAGGAAAAGGAGACACCATGCTCATATTTCTGAAGAACCAACAAACAATAGATTCAGATGGGAGAAGGATGACTCAGATAAAGAGTATGTACTAATCTCAGCACTTACTGGCACTATCTCACATAGATTCAATGGTTGGATTGTGGATAGTGGAGCTTCTAAACATATGACGAGATACAAGGAATCATTCGTTAATAATGTCTAAACACGATTCACCTCACAAGGTGAAACTTGGAGATGATTATCAATACCCCATAAAAGGGAGTGGAGAATCTTAATACAAGTTGAAATCCGGCAAAATCATTAAAGATGAAGGATGTGCTATATGTTCCAAGATTGAAGAAGAATATTCTCTCCATTTTTGCACTAGATGCAAAATGGATTAGGGTTTATTTTATCGATGGCCAAGTTCTGATGTGGACCAGAGGAAAGATAATAGAGGATGAAATAGTGATTGGAGAAGAAGACGAAAGCTTGTACAAGCTAAAGGGACAGCCTGAACAAGCACTGTTTCATGAGTCGATTGAATCAAGTGAACAGTATTGACACAGAAGGCTTGCACATGTGTACTACAGAGCAATACCGATGGCAAGAAAAGCAGTCTCAGGACTACCAGAGATCCAGGAAAAGCATGAAGGCATTTGCAAAGGATGTGCACAAGGAAATAATGTGAAGAAGACATTTCCTAGTAGTGAGAGCGAGGGTAAAGGAATACTGGAGATAGTACACTCAGATGTATGTGGACCCATGTCCTCTAGTTCATTAAGAGGGTATGTGTACTATGTTTCCTGTATAGATCATTTCTCACATAAGACTTGGATATATTTCTTGAAAGGGAAAAGTGAAGTTTTCAGTAAGTTCAAGGAATATAAACTCTTGGTAAAGAACCAAACCAATAGGAAGATCAAGACTCTACGGTCACATAATGACGGAGAATTCACTTCGGAAGAATTCAAGCAACTATGCAGAGAGTCTAAGATTAAGAGGGAGTTGAGCACTCCATACAATACTCAACAGAATGGGGTTGTGGAACAAAAGAACCAAACCATCATGGAGGCAACAAAAGCTATGTTGCATGACCAAGATCTTCCTATGCATATTTGGGCGGAGGAATCAAGAACAACTGTGTATGTACAAAATCGTACTCCTCATTGAGTAGTTGACAATAAGACTCCTGAAGAGGCTTTCTCGGGAGAGAAACCAGAAGTCAGCCACCTGAGAATATTTGGTTGTTCGGTGTACATACATATCCCAAAGGAGAAAAGGACCAAGCTCGATCCTTCTAGGAAGAAGGGTATATTTGTAGGATATAGTGATACATAAAATGCCTACCATATATAGTTCCCAAGATTCAAGAATATCGACATCATTAGAGATGTAATATTTGATGAAGACTTGGAATACTTCAGATCTAGGAGGACACCCATTCAGGAGGTCGAGGAACTTGAAGAGACGAGAGTCCGAGATATGGAAATTGGGGAAGCAATTCCAAAGGACCATGAATATCATGACATGACAGAACCACAAGAGCCAGTAGAGACATTCCTTGAGAAGGAATCACACAAGAGGAAACCAACATGGGCAAGGGAGCTCATACGAGAAGCTGAAAAGTATGGCGCTCTAGAAGGAATACATAGAGAGAGAAAAGGGGTAAAGACATACAATAGTTATGTGGCCCTATTGTGTTACATAATTGACAGAGAACCTTCCACCTATGAAGAGGCTACAGAAAAGAAAGAATTGAAGGATGTGATGATCGAGGAATATCAGTCGATCATGAAGAATGATGTCTAGGAGATATTTTTGAGACCGAAGAGGAAGTCTGTCGCGACTTCAAAATGGATTTGCAAGATAAAGCATGCTGCAAATGGAAACATCGAGAAATATAAGGTGATATTCTTAGCAAGAGGCTTATCGCATAACGAATGCATAGACTAGGAAGAGACATTTGCGCCTGTGGAAAGGTACACTTCCATTAGGACCATACTTGCATTGGCAGCAGTTATGAAATGGAAAATACAACAGATGGATGTCAATCCAACTTTCTTAAACGGTGTAGTCAAGGAGGAATTGTATGTGGAATAACCACTGGGATTTGAGACACATGACAAGAAGACCCATGTGTGCAAATTGAAAAAGGCATTGTATGGATTGAAACAAGCACCAAGGACATGGTATGGTGGCATGGATAGCTTCTCGATGAGCTTAGGGATTACCAAGAGTAAAGCAGATTCCAACCTTTACTTCAAGGTTGAAGACAGAAGACTAGTGATACTCCTGCTATATGTCAATGACTTGTTTCTAACAAGCGAGGAGGAACTCATTGAAGATGCAAAGAGGAGACTTGCTACATAGTTCTAGATGAAAGACCTAGGTATGATGCACTACTTCTTAGGCATGGAGGTGTGGTAGAGTGCATATGGGATCTTCCTAGGTCAAGGAAAATATGAAGTGGATATTCTAAAGAGATTCAAAATGTTGGAATGCAAAGCAGTGGCCATACCTATGGCATCTAACTTGAAGCTTATGAGTGATGATTCATCTGAGACGGTTGATGCCATGATGTATCGTTGTATGATTGGTTGACTGATGTATCTAACAAATACAAGACTAGACATATGCTTTGCGGTGAACACCCTGAGACAGTTCCTGATGGGTCCGAGACATGTTCACCTAATAGTTGCAAAGCATATACCAAGGTACCTAAAAGGTACAATGGATTATTGGCTCAAACATGATGTGAGTCAAAAGATTAGCCTACATGGTTATGTTTATTCAGATTGGGCAGGTAGTGCCACTGACAGGAAGAGCACCTCAGGTTGCTTCTTCAGTTTTGTATCTGGCATGATCTTCTGGTTTAGCAGGAAGCAATCATGTGTGGCGTTGAGTATAGTTGAGGTAGAGTATGTTTCCGCTTGCTCGGCTAGTTGCGAGGTAGTGTGGATTTGAAAGATATTGTTTGACTTGTTTGATCTCCAGTTGGATGTGACTTATATATTCTACGACAATCAAAGTTATGTGAAGCTATCGAAAAACCCTATGTTCCATGACAAGTTGAAGCACATCGAGATCAAGTTCCACTATACCAGGGATATGGTGCAGAGAGGAGAAGTGAAGCTCTAGTATGTGGAAACAAATGAGAAGATAGTCGATTTGTTGACCAAGCCTCTAGCGAGAGTTAAGTTCGAGTACTTCAAATAAAGACTTGGTGTGATCCAGAACAAGACCCATCGATAAATGAAATGATGTGTTCTAGCATAGCTAGAGAGACAAGTTGTATGCGTGTAAAATCCTAGTAAAGTTCATAGGTTACTCAGACATAATTAGTCTTGTAGGCTATTCTTGGATGTAATAAGTCCTAGAGAAGCTTGCAGGTTGTCCTTGGATGTAATCAATCCTGATATGTTACGGAAGCATAATATCTCACATGGGAAATGAGACTGGTTGTCCAAGCGGGACAAATCTTGGTGAAGGCGGATGCTCGGACATAATCAGTCCTGTAGGTTGTCCTTGGACGTAATCAGTCTTGGCGAAGTTCCCAGGATATCCTTGGACGTAATCAATCCTAAGACGAGTTATCCGAATTTATATATGAGCCCTAGTCTAGTACGTGGGTTATTCAAATGTAATAAGTCTTGTGGGTTGTTTGAGTGTAAAAGGATCCCTAGAATGGTACACGGGTTACTCGGATGTAATACGCCCCGAAGTTTGTCTGAATAGAAAAGATACTGGACATAGGTTGTTCAGATGTAATAAGTCCTTGAGGTTGATCTAGAACGTAAAAGTCCTGATGCAACAGGTTGTTTGGTCATAATCAGTCCTTACATATATCTATATATGTGTGTTCCCATGTTGAGATGATAAGGTCATGAAGCACATGAGGTGCACCTAGGAGGTTCTCTGATAGAACGTAGGTTGACCATGGATGCTCTATGTGCTTTGTTTTGTTTTGTGCAAGACAAAAGAGATGATCTAGATACGACGAGATGAAGGTAGAAGATGTAGGTTATTTCCATGGAAATGTAAATAAGGTCTTGGAAAGTTCCTACGCAATGGCTTGCTTGAGATGTGATGAATACCTGGTTGAGTACTAGGCGTACATACAGCATGAAAAAGGGATGGCTCTGTAGAAAATTTCAATGACAGATAGTGTTAAGTCTGAATTTTGTTTTTTCAATTTTGGTTTTGTTTCTTAAATTTTGGGTTTGATTTCCTTCTTCTTTCCAGTTATTTCATTTACTTTATTTTGATTTTTCCTTCTTTAGGAAATTTTGTTTAGTGTTTACATGAAATTTTGAGCCTGCTTTGAAAATTTTAGTTTTAAGCCATAGGTTTGTTTTTGTTGAAGGAGTTTTAAAAGTCATTATATCGAAAAAATGGATTCACAAATGATTATTCTGAGCCTAGTAATGCATAATCATTACCCTAGCAGCTTTTAAACTACATGCAAAATGATCAAAAGCTGAAAAACAGCGATAAAATAACACTTAAAATATTCTTGTAGCGTTGGGGTTAAAAATCAATGAAGCCGTGCTACAAGAATATCATGGCCTTTATTTTTCCCGGTTTTCTAGCAAAATTTTGTCACGATTTCAAATGTTGAGCGACTAATCCCCTGCTATGAGCTGTTTGCTACGTGTGAACTCCAGATTTATCATGATTCCAAGCGTTTCCAAGTCGTGAGACAAAACGTGGTGATCATTACTCATAATGCGTTTGAGCTTGACAGGTAGCAGCGAAATTTAGTCTAATGCGAGGTGAATTGTTACATGCATGCATGTTTGATGTTAGAAGACTTAATAGAACGACGGTGACGGCCTAAAAACTGGAGATTGCGGTTACAAAGCCGAATGGGGGTTTTTACAGTTGCTCCGAAAACTAGGGCTTTTTATTCTGACATCTGTAATCAAATCAAACACATCAAGACACCTGTTCAGCCATTAAATAGCTCGGAGACTGGCTTAAAGCAAATTTAGTGGAGCATTTAACAGGTATTTAGCGGTCACCCAGAAATATGTATTAATTTGGGGTTTTTCTGGTAAAGCATGTTCTAGCAAATGTTTTTGAACCAAACATTAATATTTGCTCTCATCAAACATCTTTGTGAGGAGAAAAGAAGATTAGAGCTGTGAGTGAATGAATATTGAACAATATCAGTTTTGTATATCAATATAATCCTGTCAAGGTTTGATGGTTCGGTGAGATAAAAATTATGTCCTTCACGATGTACAAACCTAAGACTGCTGCTGGTGCAACTTGAGATAAAGGAACTGAACCTTAAGACAGTATGAAGACCTAGACAGCATAAAGACCTCATTTTTATTGAATGATAAAAGGCTGATCAGTTTGGTTTCGAAGTCAAGAATGAAACAGAGAACGAGCAGAGTATGAGTGCAAATAGGAGACTGAACAGCCTAAGACCTAAAGCATTCATATACTGTGTTTATTATACATTGTGGAGATGGTTAGTGATAAGTGGTTTTTCATGACAGTCTTATTTATGATTAAATTTCACTCACAGGCGTGGTGAAGAACAGTGAATCCTCAGTAATCTAAATCATTCTACCTGGTGGAAGGATTTATTTTGCTTTGAAAACAAGTATATCAGTCAAACAGATGGAGACAGCAACGAGTTAAAATCTTGAAGACAGATGAAGGCCTAGTATTATTTTGATGTTCAAACTGATGAGAGCTGAAAATGATAAAGTTTGAGATTATTTCTGCCTTATATTTCTCTCATCCAACCTCTGAATAGTCTGCAATTTATCTAGAAGGTTGACAGTCGATATTTTTCTTGTAAACTTTTATTGTGCAGGGATTGTCTATACAGGTTTCTGGCAGATTATGATACTAAATACACAGGTTTTATGTTTCATACTGGAGATGGACTGTCATTAGAGTAATTGAAATGGAATGACAGTTATCAGAGGCAGTGAGGAGTTTAGAATACTTCATTGATCTAAATTTCTTATGACTGTAAATAAGCCCAGCCTGTATTAAGAAAACAAAAGGAACTGTCAGAGAAGAGTAAAGAGAGTTGTTTGTGAAACCTGAAGGTTTTGGAAAGGAAACATCACCTGGCTGGTCATTGATTGAATCCTAAAAACTTATACAGTTTCATCCTCTGAAGGAAAATGGGAAAGAGTGGAAAAATTAACAGAGCAAAACCTACTGATGTAGGGTGGATTGAAAATCTCCCTGGATGTGTTGAATTGTTTCAGCAAGCAGGTTGGATGGACTTTTTTAAGAAGATAGATGGGCATAATACAGAGGTGTCCTGTAAGTTTGCTCAAAGTTTAAAAAATGACATGGTGACCTTTAATACTCTCAAATTCAAGCTGACAGTAGAGCTGATCTCAGAAGCCATAGGGATTAAAAATGAGGGTGAACCATGGTTCAAGAAGCTGCCTTTTGACTTTGATCCAAAAAGATATCTTTTACCAAATGTCATCCCTGATTGGAATAAAGGCATCCCTATTCAAAATTTCAGAAAGGAGTGGGTTGAGCCAATCAGGATACTGTAGAGCTATGTTACTTGTGAGGGCAGGTACGCTTATGTATACAAGTACCACTTCAGGTTTTTGCAACACATGGTGGGGGTGTCAAATATGAGCTTGCCATTTTTCTTTTTGAAAAGCTTGCAGAAAATGTCCAGTAGGTTTAAGCAGCATGAAGATCATACATCTCAATCAATCTTTCATCATGGGTTGATTAAACTGATTATTAACACTGTTTTGCAACATGAAGGGAATACCTGGGACTTTTTTATCTTTTGGTCTGGTTTTCAAACCAAAGAAGAAGATCAAAAACCTAAAAGGCAAGCTGACAAGGGTAAGGTTTTGATGAGAAAATTAGGACAGAAGCCTAAGCTGGAGGTTAAAGAAGAGGTCAAAACTGAGAAAATAGCAGAGCAAGTGGAAGAGGATAATAAACCCAAAGTATTTTCAGCTAGTAGCAAAGGCAAGTACTCACTGTTTTAAGACCAAAAGCAGCTGCTACAACCCATGGTACCAATAGAGGTCCCTCATGAAATGAAAACTGCTGATACAAAAAAGGTGGCTGAACATGAAGAAGAATTGCAAGTCAAACAGAGAAGCCCCATTACTATATTGTCTGATGATGAAGGTTACCTTTTAGAAGAGGAGCAGGTAGAAAAAACTACAGTTGAAGCTGAAGCCTACAGAGAAATTCCTACTTCAGGTAGCAAAGTAACAAAACCTAACAGAAAGAGGGGTAAACTTGAAGTGTTGGAATTGGCTGCTATCCAGCATCAAGGAAAGGTGCTGAAAATGCTGGGAGAAAAAACATCATATTGGAGACCTAAAACTAGGTCAAAGAACAAGCTAAGACTGAACATGAAAAGATTACTCAATCCCAGGTTAAACACAAATGAAGTTACTGTGTTAGATGATGTATCTCCTGATGAAAATCCAGAAATTAAGAAAGCTAGCAGAAAAGGGAAGAAGCCAGCAGCTGTAAAATCTCCTTATGTACATCCTACAGAAGTCAAGAGTTCATCAAAATCATTAGAATATTCAAGCAAGCCTGCATCTAAATTATCTGCAATAATTCTTGAGATAAAAGATAAACTCTTAAAACAGCAGCAAGAAGAGAAAGCTAAAATATGTCCTGTTGAAAATCAAGAGAAGGAAGAAGAAGATGAGCTTATACTCAGGGAAGCAGGAATTATAAAAGAGCATGGTATTCCTACTTATTTCTCGGACTTTTTAATGAAGGATGCAAATATATACCTGAGATCCCTAGTTTTGATGAAGAAAACTTGCAGGAAAGTATTCAGCAGTATAAGCAACGGATGAAATACTTACGAGATGTTAATGATGGGTTGATGAAAGTTAACAGAGGACTTATAGAAGAACTCCAGGATGTCCATAATCATTTTCAGGAGCTATCATAAGTATCCAAAGAGGTTCTCAAAAGGAAAAGAGCTACTGACATGCATTCCACAAAGTTGGAGAAGACAGTCCAGGACCTACAAAAGAGAAACAGGGAGCTTATCAAGAAGATTAATGACATGGAGTAGGAGCATAAGAAAGTTAAAAGGAAGGAGCAAGCACTAGATGGCATTGCCCTCTTAGCTGAGGCAGCGAAAAGGCTATGAAACAGTTGTTCATTTAGTTAGTTGTTATCTTTTGATAAACACATATGTTAATGATTTATTATTTTTAGCATATTTTGTAAGTTTGTAAGTTTGTACTTTTTACCTTACCTCAGCGAGTTGATGGAGGTAGTTAGGGTTTTAGACCCAACTGATTTTGTAAAGAAGCACTATTTAGAGAGATAGGAAAGTCATTTAGAGGGTTCTGATTTTTGGGAGCTATAGGAGGTCTGCAGACTGTTTGTATCTTCAGACTTGTTCAGAGCTAAGTATTGTGACTCTTATAAGCATTTGCTGATGAAATTATGAGATATATATGACTTTTCTCCTTCAGTTTTTTCTATGTTGGCTTCATTATTGAACTTGTTTAGTTTCTTAATAGATATATTCATTGCTGGTTAATGTGTATTTGCTAGTAATGCTTGTCTGTTAGGTATGAACCTCAACATAGTCTTTCTGTTAGATCTTGTTGATATATCATGCATCTTTATCATCTTTTGTTTATGATTTAGTTGTTATTTTGTTTCTGAATGTATTCCCTGATAGTTCCTAAAGCTTACAACCATTAAAACATTACAGAAACCCTAAACCTTATCTGTTTTATTGAATTTCATCTTGAGTGTGTGTTGGCTTGTTTCTCTGGCCTTAGAAACAATTTCTGGCACAAACAGATAGTATTTTTCGATGATCAATAATAAGATGATGATGGAACCAACTATGATGATGAATCTATGCATCCGTGATGATGGCTCCATGATGAATACTTGACCAAATGTGTCGATGAATGTGGAAGAGAGAAAATACCTTCCTAGTTATGAGCGAGTGTTGATGTATTTGTAACTTTGAAAGCTATTCTGATGTATATTATCATTGTATGTTGTTGTAGCCCCATTGGAGATGTATTTACCTCCTTGCGGGATGTCTTAATTGTGTCTAGACCTTGATGTACAAGCTTTGTTGTAAGTCTGGGAAATAGTCCCCAGTGTAACATCATGTAATTTGTATTTAGATTCTGTCTGGGAGAAGTCATCCCTATTAGGGAAGACAAGGGGGCCTTAGTCTTATGTTTTGTCAGTCACTTGAAAGGTATAAATAGGGAGGCACTCTCCCTCATTTATACACACCTCACACTCTCAAGTTCGCATGAGAGAGAAAGAAAGACAAAGGGAGTAGAGATAGATAGCTACTAAATACTTCTTATTACTGCTTTTGATCATCTTACTATTCTGAGGAAGTTTGTGGGGTTTTATCCTTTATGGTTTCCCTTGTGAAAATATTTGTGTCTTGTGTATCTCTTATATCTTATGCATCTAGTTGTACTTGTTATTATTTCAGACAAAGATCCTAATCAAGCTAATAAGATCTATAAAAACTAACATCAAGTCTCCATTCAAGGAAGTTGCTTTCACATCCATCTAATGAACTTTCCACCCATTTTATGCAGCCAAAGACAATAAGGTGTGAATGGTATCCCACTTTGTTGTGGGGGAGAAAATCCCTTCATAGTCAATTCCTTCCTTCTATGAATACTATGCATAGCCTTTAACCACAAGCCTCACTTTGTGCTTGTCAAGTGAGGCATATGATTTGTATTTGTTCTTGTATACCCACTTGCAACCACTTGGTTTGGTTCCAATTAGAGGGTCAATAAGATTACAGGCTCCATTCTTCATGAGCATGTCATAGTCATTATGCATGGCTTCTTTTCACTCATCATGAGTAGAATCCTCTTCAAAGGAAGTTGGTTCAAATTAAGTAGATAAATTCAATTCAAAATCAAATGAGACATCCATGACATCACCTGAATTATCTACATATCCTCCATCTTCTTATATGGTTGAGCTTCTTGTTCTCATCCTTCCAACTTCATCCATATGGACACTTTCAAGAGTATTTATGGTTCGTTTGGAACTTTCTTGGATGACCCTAATTGATCAGCTGGAGGTGCTTCATTTTCTTCAAGATTCAATCTTCAAATCCTCTCAATCACATCATCCAATTGAATCTCTTGTTCAACTGAAGTGGCCAGAACTTATTCTTCATGAGTTTATTCATGAGGGGGTGTTGGTGCTTCAAAAGGAAATTCTAAAGATTGATGCAAGATGGGGATCCCCCATTCAAGATGTGGAATTTCATTATCAACTTCATAATATGTCTTTAGATGGGAAAATTTCTCTAGACAATCAAACTGTCTATCAATAGACTTGTCATTTTTATTAGTTTCAAGAAAAATGACATCACTAGAAACAATAAACTTTTCTTTTATGTTGTAATAAAAACGATATTCCATGGAGGTGTTTGAATACCCCAAGAAAATGCATTTTCAACTTCAAGCACCAAGTTTGTCTCTTTGTTCCTTTGGTATCAAGGCATAGTAGGTGGAACCAAAAACCCTGAGATGCCTTACCAATGACATGTGGCCATACTACATTTCATGCAGAGTCTTGTTCTCAAGAGAAGGATACTGACTTGTGTTTCTCAAATTGGATGAACACAACACTGCATCACCCCAAAACATTAGTCTTACATTTTTTAAAAACATCATTGAGCCATTCATATTCATTATGGTTCTATTCATTCTTTCTACCACATTGTTTTGTTGAGGGTTGTAAGGAAATGTAGTTTGATGTGAAATCCCATTTTGATTAAGATAGTCTACACAAGCATTAGAAGTGTATTCTTTTCCATTATCAATATTAAGTGTGCCAATATGAGATTGTGCTTGATTTTCTATCCATGCATGAAATTTTTTGAAAGTTTCAAATGCTTCATATTTTGTTTTTAACAAGTATACCGAAGACATTCTAGTGTAGTCATAAAAAAAGGTCATGATATATCTATTACAATCATGTCCTAGCATGGGGCCACATAAGTCAAAGTAAATCAGCTCTAACTTTCTATATTCTCTAAATTTTGACTCTTGAAATGGTTGCTTACTATGTTTTCTTAATATGCATGCATCATATTTGTTCATCTTCTTATGAATGGTGAGAAAACCAAAAACACCATTCTTTCTCAACAAGTGAATATTGTTATAATTTAGATGATCATATCTAGCACGCCATAACAAACTAAATGACATATTACATTCTCCATGCTAAGAGAGGTAGGCAAAGTTTTGAACTCCTGCAAATGAGCCTTTGAGCTTCAACAAATTTCCATATTCATATCCGATCATGATGACCTGGTTCTTAGAGGACTTCCTTATCTATATGATTCCATCAAACGCATGGATATGGCCTTGTTATCGAATCTACACCAAGGATAGTATGATTCTTTACAACTCTGGAAGATAGAGAACATTCTGCAAAAGAAAGTCAAGGAATCTAGGTAGTTTGAGATTGATGGGACCAATTCCCTTTGGTTTGAGGCTAGAGCTGCCTACAAAATACATTATTCCATATGCATTGTCATTCAATTCTTCAAAACAGTATTTTCTAAATGTCACATGGGATGTTGCACTATTATCAACTTTCCAACAATCTTTGTAAGATGAACAATATGTGATTTCATTTATTCCAAGATTACAATCTGCAGAATGAGGAGACTTACCATCCTATCTACTCTTACACTTGTCTTATTTCTTATGGTTATGTATTTCTTTGATGGAGTCCCAAGGGGCCCAACACTGATCTACTTCTTGTCCATTCCTCCCATAGTGCTTACACTTCAAATTTGGTCTTTTGCTTGATTTGTTTTTGTCCCCAATACCTCTAAAATTTCTTCTTGCTCATCCTCTTCTACAGTTCTCTCCCTTGGAAGAGACTTTTGACTAGTCCTAAGCAAGTCAAAGGGTCTTTACTACTCCAACTGTAGATGCAAAAGAATGCATCGTCTACAACTTTCACCTCTGTGACCTGAAAATAAATGGTATTTAGGAAGCAAATAGAAAAGCATGCAGGTCCAAGTCTCCACTACCTTATTTACAAAAAGTATTACAAAAAATGATAATCTCTTCTTTAATAAACTATAATCTCTACTTCAATAAAATTTCTGCAGGTCTAGGTCTATAAAATATTTTGTGGTGCTTTCAAACAATACAAAAATGATAAGCTCTATTATATGGAATAGTTGTGATTGTCTTCAAAACACCAAAGTATGCTTCAAACTATACAGTCGTATCCTTCTCAGTAGACCTAACTTCTAGTCGCAGTCATAGATTTGAACATGTTTTATCTATTGACAACACACACAAATCCATTTATCATAGTTATCCTCGTCAACTTATTATTGTCAGAAATTGACCAAGATGTATATAGAGACGAACTTATAAATTGAAGAGATAATACATGTCAAATATTTTTCTTGAGTCACATAGTGTAGGCATATCTTTCATTCCTAACTTGTGGGTATTATTGAATCTAACAGGTAATCCTTTGGTCACATAGGTGATATGCACCAGGTCCTCACGTGGTGGTGCATGTCTTTGTGAGTCTTTACCAATATTCAGCTTGCACCAATCTTCAACTCATACCATTCTTCAACTCATACTAGTATTCACCAATCTTCAACTCATTTCTCATCTTCGCTTATGTATTGCACAAATCACAATATGTAGGTATACTTTCTTGCACAAATCACAAATCAAGAATGGGAGTGTCTCCACATTCATAGAGATTCTTTGAAGGGAAAATACTCTGAGTTGGGTATGTAGGTAATCATGGATCAAGAAGTGTGAAAATTGAGTCACAGTAATTTGGGATCAAGGAACAACTCACTGAAGATTTAGAATCAATTGTACAAGAAATTTGGCATGAAACACACTGCAATTAGGAGTTGCGGTTTTAAGAATGTATTAAATAATCAAAAGTAGAGATACAATGTGATACACTTGCATGAATAGCAAGACAATTTGAATCCCGAGGAGGTCATTCGAATTGCAAACATGAGAGTGGCTAAGCTATAAGTTAGCCACACTAAACACATCAGTTAACCACTAATAACAACCATAATTGACTCTAATTGAACCCTAACTGAACCGGAGGCAATAATGACTGAGTCTAGCTGAATAGAACTCAATTGCATGTCAATCAGTAAGTGGGGGTGCATATCTAACTCAAGTTTTTAGGGATGAAGTGAACTAAACTTAGCTAAGTCACCAGAAGTTGTTGAAGGCGCCTTAAATCACTCAAGTTAACTCAAATAAGCCCAAAAAAGACAGATATATGAGGAAGGTGCCTTTACAACTCATTTTAACTGATTGTTAGGTGAAACAACATTCAGTTAACTAATTGGTGCACTTGTGATAAGAAGATCACCCCAGATTTTCTCTCTAATTGAAGGAGGAAGCCTAGTTATCCTCCCAGATTGAAGGATAAGGTTTAGTTGGCCTCCCTGATTGAAGGAGCATGTTGGTGCTAATGTTGATGTCAAGGAGTGTGCTGGTGTGTTGATGTTGATGCCAGTAATTCAAGTCAATTACTTAGGATAAGTGGATAATTAGGCCAAATTGACCAAATAAAGATGTGTGGGTTGGATAATGACTCCAACATTCCCCCTTAAGCTATACTAATGTGGAGGTGTAAAAATAAAATGCTGGGGCCCCAACAACAAAGGCCATAGGTCACCCTGTACAAAAAGTAACTCTAAAATGCTCAAATAAATGCTAAGTGGGAAAAAAGGGGAAAACCCAGTGGGAACAAAACCCTCCCCTCAAGCTGAACACTGAAGAAGTAACTGGTCACCCTAATGAACTCACCCCCAACAGTGAACGGAGGTAAATGAAATTTTTCTTAGTGAAAATATATGCAATCTGCTCATATATAGGGAAATATTGCAAAACAAGTGTCCTGTCATGCATCGACTCCTTGATGTAGTGCATCTGGATCTCAACATGTTTTGTCCTCTACCACTAAACTGGATTCGTTGAGATATTGATAGTAGTTTGGTTGTCACAAAATATGATTGTGGATAAATCACTACCAATCTCAAACTCAGACAAAATTCCTTGCATCCAAACTGCCTGGATGCAAGCATTTACTGCTCCCCTGTACTCGGCCTCTGTTGAAGAAAGTGCAATGGCAGCCTGCTTTTTGCTGGAACAACAAATGGGGCCACCACCAAACATAAAAACATACCCAGAAGTGTACTTTTGATCTATGGTATCCCCTTCCCAATCAGAATCTGTAAAACGAACCAACTCTAGCTCAGAATCTGCAACATAGTGAATGTCGTAGGGTCTAGTGCCTTGAATGTACTGAAGGATCCTCTTGGATTCCTTCCAATGGAGATCATGAGGCTACTGCATATATATTGATATAGTATTCATGGCATAACAAATGTCATGCCTTGAATGTGTCAAGTATAGCAAGCTTCTGATCAACTAGCGATAAATAGTGGAATCCATGGGTGGAGTGGATTTTCCCTCTTCAAGACTGATTCCTGAGAGTAAAGGAAATCATGCAGCCTTAAAATAATCCATGTTAAACTTAATTAACAGGTCTGAAACATATTTTGACTGAGTTACCATTATCCCATCATAGTCTTGAGAGATTTCAAGCCCGATAAGCTGCCTCAGTAGGCCCAAATCGCTCATTTCAAAAGCATCATGAAGAACAGTTTTTATAAAGGAAATCGAAGCAAGTGTGCTTCCTATTATCAAAACATAATCCACATACAATAATGTGGCCAGAATATTACCTTAATACTGCTGCAAATATACATTTGGATTAGATTTTCATCTCTGGAAGTTCTGTGAGAGCAGAAAGGCATCCATTTTGGCATACCAAGATCTTGGGGCCTGTTTCAACCGATATAAAGATTTTTGCAACTTATAAATCAAGGAAGGATCTGATATATAGCCTTTAGGATGATTCATGTATATTTATTCTTGAATGTCTCCATGAATAAAACTACTCTTGACATCCATGTGATGCACCTCCCAGTGCTTGGATGCGGCAATGTCCAAAACTAGTCTTATGGAATCCATCTTTGCCACTGGTGCAAAGGTCTCACGATAGTCCACTCCTTGAAATTAGGAGAACCCTTTTGCAACCAGCCATGCTTTGTGCTTGCAGGTTCTGTAATCTGCAGAAACCTTTTTCTGATATACCCACTTGCATTGAACAAGTTTCCTCCCAGGTGGAAGGGAAACTAGCTCCCAAGTTGCATTTTTCCAGAAAGAGTTGAACTCTTCATCCATTGCAGCTTGCCATCTTAGATCTTTTCAAGCATGGTAGTAGGACTTGGGATAGAGCCAATAATAATATAACAGGTCTGGAACAGCAAGGAATCATGACAATAAATAGCAATACCTGCTCTTTGAAAATCTGACCGGTTTCTTCTTGGATCAGCAAGATTTCCAATGTTTGTCCCAACGGAAGAGAGTGTCTTGGTGGCCTATTTTGGGAGATGAGTGGGAACATTTCAATATGATTAAGAACCTGATATAGTATTCTCACTTATATCATATATTATATCTGAAATATCAGATCCTTCACTCCCATTTTCATCATCAGAATGATCAGCAGAACAAGAGAGAATTTTAGCAGTTTCTTCCTCGACTAGTTCTACCTTTTGGAGAGGTTCTTCAAAGCGGACACTTCTCTCAATGAATATTTGTTTGGTTCTGATATTGATAATGTTGTATCCATTTGATTCCTATGGATACCCAATGAACACACACTCAATACTCTGCGGTTGCAAAGCCTTCCTCTTGTCAAGTGGAATTCGAGCCCAAGCAGTGGACCCAAAAACTCTGAAATTGGACATATCTGGTGTGTGCCCAAAGTATGCTTCAAAAGGAGTTTTTCCTTTCATGAAAGAGTGAGGTACCCTGTTCTGAATGTAAGCATCAAAATTCATTGCCTCATCCCAAATATTTGCAGCCAAACCTTTGGCTTCCAGCATGCAGGTAGTCATCTCTTTGAGGGCCCGGTTTTTCCTTTCCGCTACACCATTCTGCTGGTGCGTGTAGGGAATGGAGTGCTGGATTTGGATTCCATTTTTAGAACATATTTGCAGCAGCTCAGAATTGATATACTCTCCTCCATTATCATATCTGAGATACTTTATCTTCCTCCCATAGGCATTCTCCACAGATGCCTTGAATTCAGTGAATCTTTCAAGAACCTCAGATTTTTTCTTTAGGAAGAAAACCCAAGTGAATATGGAGAAGTCATCAATAAAGGTGAGATACATACCTTGAACCACTCATGGAGGTTGTAGGCATGGGTTTTCTAATGTCAAAGTGGATCATTCCCAAAATACTTGTTTCACGGCTTTCCTTTCCCCGTTCAAATTTGTGCTTAGTGTGTTTGCCAACAATGCAACCTTTACAAATTCCACTGGAAGTTTTGATGGCTGCGAGGCCTTCTACCATGGAATTTTTTTGAATTTGCTACAAATATTTGAATTTCAAATGTCCAAATCTCTCATGCCAAATCTTGCTTACCTTATTCCCATGATTCAGAAGAGCGGTGGGATTTGCATCTGGCAAAAACTTGGAAAACCCATAGGTCTTAGCATGATGGTTTGCTAGACTTGTTGCTATGAGTTTCACAAATGTAATCTCTGAGATCTCAACATCATTCAGGTTCAGAGTGACTCTCTTGGGCACTTCGATGTGTGTCATTTTATATACACTCAACAGATTAGAGGCCAAGGAGGGTACATACAGAACATCAAAAAAGCTATCATGTTCAAGTTTTACAGTACCTTTGCCTTTCGAAATGATCTAAGAATCATATCCCATGTGGATGGGAATGATTTTTTTGGAGTCCAGGAATAAAAAGGATTCTTTGCTTGCCACCATATGGTTCGAAGAACCAGAGTCTATGAGGAGAGCTCTAGGCTTTGAAACAATTTCCATGAGGGCATGTCTTCTTTCTGGCTGGATGTCTCGATCATGATTATCTCTCTTCCTAACATTGTCAGGAAGATTTTTATTGTTACTCTCAAGGAGAAGAGTCATTTCATCAAGATTTTTCTTCATGCGAGAATGTTCAGGGTGAAATCCCTTCCCGCAATAGGAACAATTGACCTTTTCTTTGCCTTGGTTCCCTTTGTTCTTATTCTTCTTTGAGCCAGAAGGCTCATCTTGCTGCCGGTTCTTCTCCTTTGGATTGGGAGCATCAAACTTAGTCTTTTGATTCTTTTGATTTCCCTTACCCTTCATATATTTGGGCCCCGAAGCAAACACTGCTTGATCTTTGAAGGATCTGATGATCCCCATCTGCACAAGCTTGTCATGCTCGTTTGTGAGGGACTCAATGAAGGCATTGAGAGTAGGAATTTTCCAATTCGGGGTTGTTAGCTTCCCAGTATGGAATGTGGAAACAAAGATTGAGTAATCCAATCCAAGTTTGGAAAGAATGGAGAGAATGAGTTGATCATCCTCTTTCTCCACTTCACACTGCTTCAACTAGAGCACTAGGTGCTTGAATTTGGTGAAGAATTCATTAAGAATTTTGAAATTTCTTGGGTGAAGAGAAATTAGCTCATTCTCTAGCCGATAAATCCTCATGTCATCTTTCTTATCAAAGATATCAACAAGTTTATCCTGAATTTCCTTCGGATTCTTCAATCCAGTGACATGTAAATGAAGATATTTGGAAATCGAAAGGCACAAAAACCCAAAAGCTTCATCCATATTATTCTAGTATCTTGCTTTGTCTACAACATGGCTTGGCTCTATCTCAGTGTCCACTGTGACTCTATAGAGTCCCTTGGCACGCAATTGAATCTCCATGTCCCCCTTCCACTAGTGGTAATTGAAAGGAGTAAGAGGATCCACACAAGAAGCCATTTTTCTACTGTAGCAAATGCAGTAGAAGTATTCCAAAAAGAACCTACAAAAACACAAAAAGGGCACCGTAAGGTCGAACAACCTACACTTTTCCATTTTTCATCACACCCATCTTAGTCAATCTAGCTAGATTGATCAACAATTCCTTTTCTTAGGATTTATGTGGTAAAACTTCGGCTTCTGGTGCAGTGCTGGAATTTTTTAGTTTTTTGCTCAAAATGCATCATAGATCCATCAAGGAATCTGTTTAAGAAGAATATCCTTGTCTCGTCGTGGCTCTGATACCATGTGAAAATTGAGTCACAGTAATATGCGATCAAGTAACAACTCATAGAAGATTCTGAATCAATTGTACAAGAAATTTGACATGAAACACATTGCAATTAGGAGTTGCAGCTGTAAGAATGTATTCAATCATCAAAAGTAGAGATACAGTGTGATACACTTGCATTAATAGCAAGACAAATCGAATCCCAAGGAGGTCATTCGAATTGCAAACATGAGAGTGGCTTAGTCTGTCAGTTAGCCACACTAAACACATCAATTAACCACTAATTGTTAGCTAGAAATACGCACCTCTTGCGGACAAGAGTTGTTCCTCTAGTCTAAATGGTTCGGATATGGAACAAATGAGTAACACGGAATGTCAGACTCTTCCTAGATCTATTTAAACACTTGAATGGATTTCCATGCTTCTTCTATTAACGGATGTCTTCACTATCCTTGAATCTTTTTCCTCTGTTTATCTGTAAAAATAAAAGACAATAATAGAAAGTGATAGCATACAAGATATAAAAACTAGATCTATGCTTGTGACCAAGGATTCAAGCAATACATACACATAATACAACATACATGGGAAATAGAAAACATTCTTTATTAACAATAATTGGAAAGACTACAACCTTGGTGCCTTGGTGTTAAGAGTCCCATCCACTGGATCCTTGCCTCTAACATCACCTTGCCTCTGAAGACATAAGAATGATTTTGGCAGAGTTTGGGTATGCAACACAATTCTTCCTCTTTTCACCCATGGGGGATCAGCCAATATTTAAAGGAATGGTAGGATAGGAATGGTTGAAAATATCATGGGTGAGGTGGAGATAGGATCCTAAAAGGGAGGATCTTGAACTCTAGCTGGTCCTAAACCATAGGGATGAGGCTCCACGGAGGTAAGCTTCGAGAAGCCTCCCGAAGCTTCTCTTTTTTCCTTGAAAACTCGAGCATCACTCCTTTAATGAAGCAAATAAGAAGTTTTAACGAGGTAACACTTATTTCAGTAAGGAGAGAGCCGATAGCACCACTCCTTGCTCATGTATCAAGAGCATTTCTGACTTAGGTAACGCTTTTTGTCAATGGAAGAGGAGTGTTACCAGCTCAAAACAAGGAAAAATTGCAAGGGGATAATTTTCTTCTATCATTTCTCTAGGGAAAACTTTGAGGGATTGGAGAAAACAAGGGAATACCTATCTCATAACATGATGGTGACAATATTTTAGTATAACAGAATTTACCCCAAAGTATGATGGCTAGAGGGAAACAATAGGCATAATAATTTGAAAGAACAAGGTATAGTATCGAGGCAAAGGTATAAAGGTAGGAATTTCTCAAGCATCATAAACTTTCTGCAGTACCTTTTACATTTTGATACATGTCCCAAATGACTCACAACATGGATGCTGACCAATACAACGCAGATCCATGTGAGATACAAAAAAGTCATGGCTACCGAAATACAACGTAGATCCATGTGAAAAAGACTCAAATTTTGTACATAGCTACCAGACATACAATGTAGATCTATGTCATACAGATGCAAATATGAGCACAACCACAAACACACAAATCTAGATCCATGCTAGGACTCATACAAAATACTCCATCGCAACCTGGGGAAAGCAATGAGTGCTTTAACAGATACCCAGCGTCTTTGTCTCATCTTCCACAAATTCTATCCATGTGATTACAATGTCTTGATGTCGAACATGGTAGAAACCACTTGATTACGAGTCAATGATGAGAATTGTTAACAAGTGCAAGGGAAATCACCATTAATGTCAATGATTCCCAAGGTACCATAGTACAATCTCCTGTGTCTAAATAGATGATTTGATGTCAAACACTCAGTCGAATCTATCGATCAAAGGTCAATGATGTGAACCTATGTCAAGAGCGAGAGAATATGTCATTTAGGCATACAGACCTCAAGGTACTAACATTTTTTCTAAGACTAATTCTTGGATGATGAGCTGAAGTCGACAGGAACAATCTCGTCGAAGGAGGGTCGTGATGAATCCCACATCGACGACACAAAACTCAGAACAAAGTTATCAAATTTGAGTATGATGTAACCATAGGACTGACTCAAAAGTAACTGACACAAAAAGTTGTTTTTGACTGTAGGTTTAAAATCTCAAGACAATTTCCCTTTTGAACATAAGGAGGCACGACCGAAGACTTGGCAGCATTGACTTTACGAGGAGGAATACAATGCAACGATGGACAATTCATTCTTTCAAATACTCGAAGGAGTGACATGACTCATGAAAGTGTATTGACTCAAAGACAAGCTGAATACCCAATTGACTGAATGAAATGTAGACAAGTGCCATGTTCAAAGGTGACTAACAACTGCCATTAATTCAAAATGTTTTCCCATTCCCTTAATTTCCCCATCATGATTCTTGAGTGCCTCTTTTCATTTTCATGAGTTCAAAGAGGATAACAAACACTCATTGTAGCTTATCCTGAGATAAGACCATTCTCATATGTTTTATGAACCTGAGAAAGGAGGGGTTCATTCCCAAAAGAGGGTCTCTCATTGTTGGTTTAACGAGTCCATTGAAAGTTAACTCGACATCATTCATGTTTAGAGAGTATGAATGAAAACAAAAGAAGACTCCAAAGGGTCCTTTTTCATATAATTTAGTCTTTAGGGCCTGAAAAAAAACTATAAAATAATACCTTAGAGAACTCTTCGAGTCATGATTGGATGGAGTGTACCTTTTTCGTAAATAGTGCCCTTGGTTTGAAAAAAGGGGTAAACCATCACCAGGAAGACGAATCTTCAAGTCCTTTTACGAGCATGAAGAATACAATTTCACTCGAGAATCTTTTCACATTTTAAGAGTCTGAAAAGAGCTTAAAGAGGACTCTATTGGGGTTCTTTTTTCATAATCCAATTTTAACGAGTTTGAAAAACAGTAAAAGTATACTCGATACCTCTTCACTAAGTTTTTAACGAGCACGCCGAAGGTAAAAAAGGTGCTCAGAACCTTTTTCATGTTTGAATTCGAAGCACGAAAAAGCGATAAAGTAAGCTCAAACCACTTTTCATGTTTTGACCAGCGCACGAAAAATGAAAAGTAAGCTCAAAAATACCTATTTCATTTTTACACAAGCTTGAAATAGAAAATAAAAACAGTAAAAGCATACTCGATACCTCTTCACTAAGTTTTTAACGAGCATGCCGAAGGTAAAAAACGCACTCAGAACCTTTTTCATGTTTGAATCCAGAGCAGGAAAAAGCGATAAAGTAAGCTCAAACCACTTTTCATGTTTTGACTGGACAACAAAAAATGAAAAGTAAGCTCAAAATGTTCTGTTTCATTTTTACACAAGCTTGAAACAGAAAATAACTATGCTTGAAACATGGTTTAATTTTTATGCAAGCTTAAAACCAAAAGGCAAACTTTGCTTGAAACAACCTATTTCATTTTTTAACAAGCTTGACATAAAAAAGGAACTTTGCTCAAGGTCAGTTTTATTTTTTAACGAGCTTGAAACCAAAAAATAAACATTGCTCAAGGTGACCTATTTCATTTTTACACAAGCTTGAAACAAAAAATAACTATGCTTGAAACATGGTTTCATTTTTATGCGATCTTGAAACCAAAAGGTAAACTATGCTCAAGGACATCTGTTTCATTTTTTAATGAGGTTGACACAGAATTGGAAGTATGCTCAAAGACATCTATTTCATTTTTTAATGAGCTTGACACAAAAAAGGAACTATGCTCGCAAACCTGCTCCTACCCAACATGATATCCAGAGGTTGGTAGGTTGCCCCCTTACATTAGAAGCTAGCGACTTAACTCTAGTATGATGTCCAGAGGCAGGAGCCATGCCCCCCATTTTACCTATGATGGGAAGAAGCTAACTAGAAGAAGGGGAAGGAACCACAAGAACATGCGTAACATTCAGGGTAGTCTAATGACTAGGAGTAATGCAATGGTCAGGTGTAACAAATGAAAGTTTATCAATGGTCACAATCTTCCCATCATGGGGTAAATGCATCACTCTAAAGAGTGTGGATACTATAGCCTTCATGGCATAAACATAATCACGTCCAAGGAGCAGATTGAAATTTAAAGGACCTTGGACCATCATAACATCAATACAGACAGTTTTCCCTCCTAATGTAATTGGAAAATGAGGAAGGATCCCTAAAGGTGAAGTAGGTCTGTGATTAAAATCTAGTAACTAATCGGTGGCTGGCACAAGCTGAGGATAACCTAAATCTTTCCAAGAAGTTGAGGATAGAATGCTAACAGAATCCCCTTCATCAACAATAGTGCGAAGCATCTGCCTAACGGTAACTTGCACAATGATTTGGAAAGGAGCACTTAAATGAAGACGAGACTCTATTAGGTTACTCGAGTCAAAGGAAATAACCTCACTACTTGGATAGGTTCTGTCGAAAGAGACAAAATTTCCTCTTATCGAGAACAATCAGAACGAAGCATAAAAACATCTACATGTTTTAGTTCATTCTCTACCTGAAGAGAAGAACAAGACAAAGATTTGGTCAAAGAGACTACTTCAGTGCCAGTACCCCAAATTTTCACAAAAATTAAAAAATTTTAATATAACATAAAATTTCTATAGTCGGATTTTGATAACCACTAGCGGCTAGCACAAAAATGAAACAGTTAACAAAAGTAGTGATTAACTTCAAACACATAAAAACTAATACCACTTTAATTTTGATATGTTATGTCCATGACCTGCATTCAGTTGCTTCTAATTGTACTGATGATTTGATTTTATCAAGTAGGTGAGAAGTTATGTTCTAAACTGGGGCTTACTTAGCAATTGCTAACTCAGCTGGATTTCTGGATCTTACAGGTTCAACAGGTAAATTTTGAACCAATAGGAGTTTGTTAAAGCGTTAAATCCAGATGTATTTCTTTAGCATATATAAAATGCTAGAGTAAAAATTTATTATTAGAGTTCAAGGATACTAAGAGGTAAAGTAAATTTCTTTGTCATTTTTTTCATTTATGATAGTATTTTAAGTTTAGTAGTAAAGACTATTATCCTTGATATACTACTGTCTTTCACCAACATGACTTTAAAATTATAAGTCAAGTTCCTCACAAGTTTCACTGTTGTGCATAGAGTTCATAATTTTATATAAAGACACTTTCTACTGAAACAAGTATTTACTACTATTGCTATGTCTAGTATCTAAAATGTTGCTTTATAATCATGAATATCAATCTAACGCCTTCCAAGGAAAAGCTTACAATGGATTACTTAACTCCACACTTAAATCTGCTCTAGTAGAGAATAATTATCAGCCTATTATTGTATACAGTTATAAATGTTCACTTGCACAATAGTCGTCAAGTTACGATTCCAATCTTCCAAGTTTCATCATGACACGAGTATTGTATCAAAAATTATATTACCATATCATTTATTAATATTACTAAGTGATTCTCTTTTTAACCCTGGATAGTATTACTATCTTTTATTTACCAAGTCTAATCTAACATTGGTTGATTATAAAAATTTGATTCTTTATGGAAACCAATAGATCACTACTTCCAAGAAGTCTCCCATCTATGACACTGTCTACCTTATGCAAAAGCAAAAGTTGAGCTTGTATAGAAAATATTGTCTAACTCTTATTTACAAAAAGTTGAACCTAAGATATTAACCTTACCAACTTTGATTTTGCATAATCACTAATGTAAACATAGCATTACTCCTTTAAAAATAGGGTTTGTGAGAAGAATCATTGGGAGTAATATTGACAATAAGTTAAAGGCTTAAATTTCAATAATGATCTCCACTTATACTCGTTCACCAAAGATTGAACTTAGCATTACTCAATGCAAATGATAATAATTTATAATTATGTTTTAACAAAGGATTGATTGTAGTGGTATCGAAAGGCACAAACAACGAATTGATTTAATACCAAATATATTGTTGGTTGTATGTAATATATGGTTATATCGAAGGGTTGATTTCCATGTTATCCGACATCACAATGATATGTTACCAAACCTTATCATTAGTGTTTAAACAATGTATGGTTGGAAATTGTTTTTCCCCGACAGTGCAGGAGACTATAACGATCGACCCACTGCTGAGTAAAAATTTTCCAATGGCACGTGGACAAGCCTCCACCGTGCAATGGACAATTTAAAAACTTACAATGTAACCCTATCTTCTTCATTCTTCTGCGAGGGTTTGGCTTTGCACTATCTGGTTCCTTCGCGGCCATGAGAGGCTCGCTTGATTCTCGTTTTACAACTCCATTTGTGTGTAGTGAAGTGATGCAACTCTTGCATAAGAGTTGAGTGGTACACAGTTCTTATCTTGGTTTCCTTATGCAAGCAGTGTATCGCTGTGAGAGTGGTTTCACTCTGTCAGTAGTTTAGAGTGTTGGTTCTTAACGTTGCCATTGCCATAGCTTTCAACCTGCTCCATCGTTGGTGTACTTTGGAATGTGAACCCCGCTGTCTCTGTCACAGGTTAGCATGAGGATTTTGCTCCTCAAGGTGTTGTATGTCGTGCTGGTTCGTTTACCTCCTTGGCTCCAGATTTCTTTGCCTTCAGGTAAAAATTTTTGCCCTATTATTATTTATAAATTTCAATTTACAGTTTTAGTATTAGAATGTACAGCTTCTAAATAAAGCCTTCGGTCTCGCTTGCAAGATACAGTTCGTATTCGAGCTTGGAAGAATCCTCTCCAATGCTGGTTGACTTCATGACCAAAACGTGTAAGCCCCGGTTTAACGTGGCATCTCCTTGCTTGCAATGGTTAAGGGAAAAGGGTTACAGTTGGAAAGGAAGCACGAATTCGCTTCCTCCAATGTTTAGATGCTTTGTTTCAGTTATTATCTAGTTTTTTTGTTATTAAAACCCTTGCATGTTGCAGGGTAGCTCTGGCTTATATGCCGTGACTTGTATTCAGCTTTTCTTGACTTGTAAAAAGGATTTACAGCCTTATGGCTTGGTAATATCATGCTCTGTTTCTTAAAGTATGGAGGTTCCTCTGGTACTCATGGTTTTTAATTGACTTTTGTTTTCGAATACTCTGTTATTTATACTTAGTCTTGTAAATGATATTACTGTAAATTAAGTTATTCTTCTTCACTGTCAGTGAAATAGGTTTACTGTTAAAGATTTCTCTTGTAAATAAATAAGGTTATTGTGAAGACTGTAACTTAGTCGTAAAATAAAATTTATAAACTTATATTTATCAGTTAGGATAAAATAGCTAGGGTTTACTGGAAGAGAACCCTTGTATAGATGTATTCTTAAATTAGCTATTAATGGTGCACTGGTTTCTGTTTGTTTCTATTTCGTTAATACAAGAGTATTGATGTTATTTAACTTGTTTATGAAGTTTTTTTTTTAAAGAAAATAAAATAATTTATAAATATATTATAAGTTCTTGAAATAAGACTGTAATCAGTCTAAGGCATAACCTATAGTCTTCTAGTTTCAATTGTTTACTCAGTTATCAAAGAATCATGTTTAAAACTTTTATAAATTACTTTATAAAAAAATTAAAGAAAAACTAGGGTTTCAACCCTCAGGTTTATCTTGCACAGGTTATATAATTATCTAGTAATTATAATTATTTCCTGATTAAGCAATTTCTTAGTTTTGTTATATTCAATGTTTATAGTTACATTTGAATCTGTTTACTGTTCTGTAACTTAGAAATTATTCAGAGCTTTGTAAAGATTAGAATAATAACTCTGTAACTCTATTTACTTTTTATAAATAGATGGTTTGTAAACATAACTCTATTCTGGTTTACATTAAAAGTTGCAACTAGATCAATCAGTAGTTATCCCCTCAAACACTTTCCATATTTCTCTTCCATTGAATTTCTCTGAAGTACATTCATTCAACATGAATGATCACTTCTCTAGAATGAGCAGCCCCGACTCTCTTCAATGGGAATTTTTATAAAGATTGCGTAGGTCTTTTGGGTCAGTTTTCATTAATTGAGCCACCTGCTCTGATTCCACTTTCTTGGGGAATCATGACCCCAAATGTAGGGAGGTTGCCACCTGCAATAGTTGGAAGTGGTTTGAGGATGCTGCCACATGTTAGTTTGCTCTCCACCCAGTCTCCTCCACCAATTTGACCAGTAAACACTCTTTTAACAGCTCTCCTAAGCTGTTGTCTCCTCATTTATTTATTTATTTATAATAAAATATTCATAATTTATACTAAATATCCTTGACCCTGCTGAGTCATCAATTACAAATTAGCATAAAATTTAACATATTGTCCTCAATTAATATAAAATTGTTTTTGCAAAATTGGGGCATGTGACATTCAGTTTTAACAATCTCTGATGAAAGTGTGGGATCAGGTGGAGATGACATCGACTCGACCACTATAACTTCACTCTTCGAAGGAAGAGTGGGATCAACCACAGATGAATCTGAATTGACCACATGGAATTCACTCTTGGAAGGAAGAGTGGGATCAACCATGGATGAAACCAAATCGGCCACTTGGTCAACCAGTGGGGGTTCAAGAAACAACTTACAATAACTTGTTGGAAGCCGTTGGTGAGGAACAATAATATCTTCCAACCACTTAGAAGCTTCAATCATGCAAGGACAAAGGTAATTACGGTGCATATCCTTACGTAACAAGCAAGGATACCTGACTTTTCCCTTTCGACTCTTTAGAAAAGAATCACTGGTTGACCGGGCATAATCAACATGACGATCAAAGCCCGATGACACAGGTTGTTTAGACCACATTTCTGATACCAGGGAAAGACCAAGGCAATCCTTGAGAAGGTGATCACCGTTACAAAGCCTGCAATGGAATTTGGGCTTATGTGGTTCGGAAACAGGTACATCAATGCGCCTAGCATGATGACCAGTGGCTGGTGGGCTCCCAACATTATGATTAGAGGTTGGAGTTGTGATCTTCTGCTTAGTTTTCTTCTTCTGAGCCTTCCTTTTTGTCTTCTTCTTACCCGCCCGTTTACTAACATTAGAGTTTTCAGCAGGTGAAGAGGAAGAAAGGGAAGTCGATTCAACATTTGAAGAAGAAGGAGAAGGGTTAACATGAGGTTGATGCTTATGCGGTAAAAGACCAAGATCCAACACAAAGGATGCATTTGGTATGACAGGATTGGAGAATAACCATACAGGTAATCCTATAGTCAATCCGGGAAGGTTAAAAGTGGCCATGAAGGGAGGACCAACAACCCCACAAGGGGGAGAAACAAAATACATACTCTGAAAAGGGGTCTCTTAATTGGTGGTCCCGGGAAAGTCTCCCATATCTGAACTCTTTAAGAATCTTTGAAGTACCACACAAAACAAACATTACTCAAGTCTAAAAGCAACAAGCAAACTGTGTGAATAGGAGAGGATGAACGGTCAGGATCCTCGCGGGATTAATAATGCTTCACAACTCGCTATATACCACAGGATCCAACAGTAAAAGGCTGTGAGGAGGATCAACCGTCCCTCACCTAAATACCCGACTACCTGGATGACATGTGCGTAGTAATCTCCCCAAGTGTTGTTCTCAGTGTATTGTGTTGCCGAGATGGCCAAAAGGTTAACTCAGTCAGTCACAGGAATCCTAAGAGGGTCTCACAATATAAACTAGGTACAGGGGAGATCAAATCCGTAGTGGTGATGTTCAATGCACAGACATTTGAAAGGGGCCCTCCGATATACAGTCAACTACATGAAGTACCTTTCGATATACCTCAAGGGTACGTGAAAGGTTGTTTGATATACCGACGATACGTGGAGGAACCACTCAGTCCTCGGAATGCAGTGCAGGCATAAAACGATACTTTCCATGATTAACAATGCCGAAACACGTCACTAACTTACACACAGTTACTAAATGATTTTAAACCTAAGCTAGCGTTAATTTTATCTTGAGCGGTTAAGTGGATGCATGAGGTGTAGATAGGAAATGTAAAAAGAATGCAAATCCTAGCCTACATGACGATGCACATTTCTCTTTCGATGAAAGCTACCTAAGGTAGGGAAAGACCTTTCATTTCAAACCAACATGAACACAAGCAATAAGTAAAAGAAAAATTCCTTCCTACAGTGCTATAGTTCTATCTTTCTGTGATCATAAGCCAAAAAGCGAAATGAAATCGAAGATGTGACTAATATTAATGATGCACAAAAGACAAAATAACGAAGCACTTCGATTTTAAAATGTATGTATCAAGATGGAACTTTGATAACTAACTACTTTTTAGATATATGAACAAAAAGCAAGAGAATTTCTACAACACCCTACTCATTCATAAATCAGAAAATAAAGACGACAAGCATCCACACAACTTGAAAGATACACAAATTCCAAAGAACTCAAACCGGAACCAAAACATACACATGAAAATGAAATGTATACTTTCCAATTCCAACGAATAATATCTATAGAAAGGAGAAGGAGGTTTCAAGCAAATAAAAGAATGTAAAATCCAATGCAAGAAACATAAACTCTTCTTTGAATGTAAAGAGAAAATAACAATCAAAGTGACTGCAGAATATACAAAAAGTAAGCGAAAAAAGACAATAGCCAAGTTTTGAAATGATAAAGGTGTGAAAAGACCTACCTGGCACTGCTTCTCGAGGGTTGGTGATAGAGCGGTTCTAGCTCAGCACCGCTTCTCGTCCACTACAACAGAGCGACAACACTTCTTCCTGAACACTGCGCACAGGTAGTGGCACCACTTAATGTCCATTGTGCATGTGCGGTGTCCTGTGGAAATCAAAAAACAAAACAATGGAAAAAAAAGGAAAGTTAGCTACTGTAATACTGGCATTAAAATCGTGAATTGATGTGAATATGAAGCACAGAAGGAAATAATGACTCAGATCTGAACAGATCTGATAGTACCAAACCAAGATCTCACTAGACAAGCTAGTAGATCCGATCAATGAAAGATTGGAGCTTGGATTTCGGACAAGATTTTGAAGACCAAGGAAGATCAGATGTGTTGAAATCTCTTCCCCAATGGAGTCGCTAGATTTGTTAGCCGAAAATACGCACCTCTTGCAGGCAAGAGTTGTTCCTCTAGTCTGAATGGTTCAGATCTAGAACAAATGAGTAACACGGAATGTCAGACTCTCCCTAGATCTATTTAAACACTTGAATGGATTTCCATGCTTCTTCTATTAACGAATGTCTTTGCTATCCTTGAAGTGTTTTCCTCTGTTTACCTGCAAAAATAAAAGACAACAATAGAAAGTGATAGCATACCAGATATAAAAACTGGATCTATGCTTGTGACCAAGGATTCAAGCAATACATACACATAATACAACATATATGGGAAATAGAAAACATTCTTTATTAAAAATAATTGGAAATACTACAACCTTGGTGCCTTGGTGTTGAGAGTCCCATCCAATGGATCCTTACCTCTAACTTCACCTGGCCTCCAAAGACTCAAGAATGATTTTGGCAAATTTTAGGTATGCAACACAATTCTTCCTCCTTTCACCCATGGGGGATGAGCCAGTATTTAAAGGCATGGGAGGATAGGAATGGTTGAGGACCTCATGGGTGAGGTGGAGATAAGATCCTAAAATGGATGATCTCGAGCTCCAGTTGGTCCTGAACCATAGGGATGAGGCTCCATGGAGGTAAGCTTCAAGAAGCCTCTTGAATATTCTCTTTTTTCATTGAAAACTCGAGCACCTCTCCTTTAATGAAGCAAATAGGCATTGTTAACGGGGTAACGCTTCTTACAGTAAGGAGAGAGGCGGTGGCACCACTCTTTGCTCATGTATCAGGAGCGTTGCTGACTCGGGTAACACTTTTTTCAATGGAAGAGGAGCGTTACCAACTCAAAACAAGGAAAAATTGCAAGGGGATAATTTTATTCTATCATTTCTCTAGGGAAAACTTTGAGGGATTGGATCAAACAAGGGAATACCTATCTCATAGCATGATGGTGACGAGATTTCAGTATAACACTAATCACAACCATAATTGACTCTAACTGAGCCCTAACTGAATCGGAGGCAGTAATGACTGAGTCTAACTAAATAGAACTCAACTGCATGTCAATCAGTATGTGGGGGCACATGTCTAACTTAAGTCAGCTTTGATGAAGTTAACTGAACTCAACTGAGTTACCAGAACTTTTTGGAGGCACCTTAAATCACTCTAGTTAACTGAAATCAGACCAAAATAGAAAGATAGATGAGGAAGGCACCTTTCCAACTCAGTTTAACTTATTGTTAGGTGAAACAACATTCATTTAACTAATTGGTGCACTTATGACAAGCATATCACCCTAGATTTGCTCCCTGATTGAAGGATTGTGTTGGTGTTGATGTTGATGTCAAGGAGTGTGCTGGTGTGTTGATGTTGATGTCAGTAATTTGAGTCAATTATTTAGGATAAGTGGATAATCAGTCCAAATTGACCAAATAAAGATGTGCAGGTTGGATAATGACTCCAACAAGAAGAACACGTCTATGGGAGGAGGAATCAGAGTTTCATACAAAAAGAAAATTAGGGTTTCAAAATGCAATGATAATTACTCAAGGGTAGACTATTCCAAAATGCATAATTTCTCAAATGCATGCAGGTAGCATTTGGTAGTTCCTTACAGATGGATCACAGTAACATCAAGGAGACATTGAGGAGTTCGAATTAAAAAAAGAATCCACTCTTCCACTTCCAGGTACACCTAATCATATGCAAATTGAAAAAAAAAGACAAAGATACTTAGTTGCAACCAGAGAATGCATCCAGAAGTGAAGGTCTCATGCAATGGAGGATTCTCATTGACTCATAATAGATTATTACAATGGAAGAGAGTCAGCTGATTGGAGTGCAATGTCTATTGAGAGGATATATAGATGGCAGGTATATTGCACGGGATGTAGAGGGCAGATAAATGACAGTATGAAAGCAGCATAATGGTAGGTAAACAAGAAAAATGCCAAGACTAAGTAGTAGGATTTATGGCACTCTTCACCGTAATTTGATACAACTGTCAGAGAAAATAACTCCCAAATTGTTGTTGGACATTGGGTTCAACGCTCCCCGTGAGTTTCGTGACATGGACTAATCGCCTCCCTAGATATTAACTTTGGCGATTGTGGTGGAGATTAACACATGTGGGTTTTGGTCTAACGACAATCGTGAGTCCAACAAATGGTATCAGAGCAACAGGTCAAGGGTTTGAAACTCACCCAGCTCGTGTTGGGGGGGGAGATTGTTGGACATTGGGTTCAATGGTCTCGGTGAGTTTCGTGACATGGACTAATCACCTCCTGAGAGCCTAACTCTAGCGATTGTGGCGGAGATTAACACCTGTGTATTTTGTTCTAACAACAATCGTGAGTCCAACAATTGTATTATTCAATATAGGAAACATTTATTCATACATTTGCAAATGGTTGTTGGTTTTCATCTTGCAACAACTCTTTGGATTACTAGTGAGACTCTTCATATTCTAAAAAATATTTACAATCTTTACAAATTAGTATTGGAGCCACAATCCCATAGTATTAGGATTCCGGCATTTGGTGGTCTATTTAATCTCATTCAGTTTATCACTAGCTTGGAGTCACCAAAGACTTGAATTTTTTGCACTCCCATAGAAAGTGCCAGAATCAATACTAATTGCAATGCCATCATTTATGCATGATTGGTGGTGTAGCTTCCTGGACCTACAGATATATTAATCCATTATGATATAGTGAAGAAAATTATTCCTCTATCTCCACCCTATGCAGGAACCCCTTGGGAGGCCCTATCAAAATAACACCATGAACCAATTATGTCAATAATATCTTCAATGCTCCCTCTTTCATGTTTTTGGCTCTAATAATAAGGAAATACAACCAAAATAGCAATAATTTTGGTGGCATATACCACTGATGGGATAAAAATATCTTTGAAAATTGGCATGTCCCCAATTAAATAATTTCCAAATAAGACTATTTGCAAATAATGTTTCACCAACCTACTAGTTCCCTAGGTTGAGATGGAGACATAAATTTTGTANTATTTTACTATATTCACATTTAAATGGGTCACATAAATGATAAATTCTAAGAAAATAAGGTGGCACGGGTTCATGAAGACACTTGGAATCTTGTGGAGCATTTGGATGACTAGATTCCCCGCACACTTGGCATGATATTCATCCAAATTTGAACACATGAGTAATGTAACAATATTGGATGGTTACGTGGTTTCAAATATCATATAATTATCAAAGGAATTTGAATTGGTAAAGGAGGGTAACCCCCATGGAAGAGGAAGATACTAGAAGACAAGGTGTGCTGCTTGGGAGGAGATTTTACGCACTCTATGACAACAAATGATGGAAGATTCTATGAAAAGTATGACAAATTCAGACCTGATTTATGAAATATGACAAATATGACATGACAGGGCTAAAAATAGCCACCAAGAGGTCAAATTTTGGATTTAGACGCAGCCATTCGAATTGGGGAAAGAATTGGAGCATGAAGAGGAAGACAAGTGTCATGAGAGTTACTAGACTACTAAGATGAGTTGGAGGAATATCATGGAGGTAAATTCGAACTTAGGAGGACTCATGAATTTAATAATAGGATGCCATGAGGAATGATAATATCTTTTTATCATTTTTTAATTGTCCCTTGGCATTTTGGAGAGATTTTGCTTTTCCATTGCACGGTGAGTGTTCACTCTCCCTGCTTGTGAACCAATTTCGAGGGAGTTGGATTCCTTTCCAAGTTGGTTGATGGAGAGGCCATTAATACCTCTCATGGGATCTTAATGAAGGAGTTTTATTTTTAGGTTTAATTTCCATACAATTGAATTCTCATCTATCTCCCCATTCTCTCATTCTGTCTTCTCCATTCCCACACACTCTCATTTGATGGCGCACTTGTTGGAGTGATTATTGCAACTTGTTGAGGATGGTTGATGACCAAGATTTGATTTATGATGTATGTATCTTTAATATCGTCTCCATATTCTCTTTAATTCGTATTATCATAAATACATGTACGAAAGGCTCACATTCCCCGTGCTCTTGAATAACTAGTTTTCATGGATTTGGCTTCAATATTGAAGTAGCTTTATATCACAATTATATGAGGGAATTTATATGAGATTTATGATGATGGATAAGAAATGTATTATGTATGGATATGTAATATTATGACCACATTATCTGTAAGTCTAAATATCATAAATACATGTATGAAAATCTTGGATACTCATGCCCTTGTATCACTAGTCTTCATGGATTTTGGCTTCAATCTTGAAGTAGTTTTATACCCGATTTGTATGACAGATATTCTATGATTTTTAGGATGTTGTGAAAACAATATATGATTTATTAGTATTTAATTTAATTTCCATATCCTCTGTGAGTCGAAATCCAAGAAACTCATCTGTGAAAAACTTGCATTCCCATTGCATTGAATCACTACTTTCCATGACTTTGGCTTCAATCTCGAAGAAGTCTTGTATAATATTTGTATGAGGGATGTTATCTGATTTTGATGATGTTGTGAAAGCCACATATTATTTTTTACTCTTTAATTTCATTTTCCTATGCTATGTGGGTCAAAATCCAATAAATACATATGTGAAACTCTTGCAATTCCATGCTACTAATTCACTAGTTTTCATGTATTTGACTCCCATACTGAATGAGTTGTATACCAGAATTGTATGAAGGGATTTATATGGTTTTTAATACAATTGTGGAATAAATTTTTATTATGTATATGGTCCCTATATGTCACATCCTTATCTTAACCTTTAAGTCTACCTTTCATATGTCAAAATCGAGCTAGTTATGCAATTTCCCCATAAGCAATTTCACTGAAAGTTATCAAGTGAATGTGGAGCTCTATAACCAGTTTTCAGAACTAGTAACCATGTGTAATGACATTACATGAGTTATTATATCAATCCCCGTAATCTACTTACAAATTTGGGAGGTTCGTACATGAGTTGGGAATCCTAGTTGGCCTACACCCTAGGGGGAATTTCATCACAATGTCCTAGTAATTTTTGGCCTTTTTGTCATCAACCCCAAACAAGGTTAAAAAGGTATAGAGTTTGATAAAAAGTATCCATAACCACCTTGGTATTTTTTAATTCTCACCATACCATTTCCTTTCAAATTTGGGACCATTTGGTGCAAGTTGGAACACTCTAGAGTCATGACTAGTTAAGCTCGAATTTTGCCCAATTTGTAATTTTCTCCAAGTATCCAAAAAGGGAAATTATAGTGGTATCAGAGCCATACATCATACATTTCTTCCCCATCATCATAAAAATCATATAAATTTCCTCATATAATTCTGATATAAAGTTACTTCAATATTGAAGCCAAAATCCATGAAGACTAGTTATTCAAGAGCATGGGGAATGCGAGCATTTCATACATGTATTTCTGATAGTTCAACTTACAGAGCATGTGGTCATAATATTACAGATCCATCCTTCCTCGAAGACATGGAGAAGATTCATTGAGCAATTTGAAACATCGAAGGTAATTTCATATCTTTGATTTTTTATAGAAACAATTTGGTTGAGCTTAATGAGTGGTTACATGAAGCATACTTGAATAATAATGAGGATATTCATAAGCTCAAATTTCAAAATGAGCAACTTCTTGAGAGGTTGCAAGATACTTGTTCTTCCTCCTATGTTTTGGATTGTCATATGGTAGATTGCTTGGAGGATTCTCATGACATAATGGATCATTAGAAACATGAAAATTCGTAGGTTCTTGGTGTGTTTGAAGATGATATTGATGATATCCAATAACTTGAAGTGGTGGAAGAAGATTTTGAGTTGCCTCTTGAAAATGGTTACACACTCTTTGGATAAGTTCATGATTCCACCACCATGGAACCAACCCATGAGGAAAGTTTTGCATTTTTAAGGGAGGTGCATAATCCTACCCCTATGGATCCTTCACATGATGAAAAATTTCCACTTTATGATCATTTGGGTGAGTTGGTTCTTTCTCCTACATCCTACACTTCCAAATTTTGGAGCATTCATCCTAATGAAGTGTGGGTGAAAGGTTTATTTTTTATAGTGCCACATGAAGAGTATGGAATTTCTATCTCTCCTTTTGATGATGATATGATTAGAGAACCATATTATTTACATTTGTGGCAATATCCTTTGTTACATTATGATGATACACATCTACATGGGTGCACCTATGATGTTCACTTGAGTCCACTTGGAGACTCATGATTTTCCTTGATCCTTGCCTAGTCCATTTAATGTTGGAGGAACTTCATCCCACACTTGGGTGAAGAGATATATGATTGAGGAACATTATTATTGGCAGCAACATCCTCTGTTATTTCATGATGATGTACATATTCATGGGTGTATTGATGAGAATTCCTTGAGACACTTGAAGTTTTCATGTTTTCTTTGCTCCTTATTTGGTTCAGATTTTGGTGGAGTTTCTTCATTCGTTTCTTGGATAAAAGAACACATGGCTGATTATTATTTTGATGCATCTTACATTCTTTTGTTGTAGAATTATAGGACATGGGATCCTCACCTATGTCATTGGAGTAGGCCTGATATAATACTCGATTCTTGTGTGTATGGGCCACATGATGATCTACTTACTTGGATGTACAAGCACTTTCATGATTCTTTGATGAGGTATAGTCTTGATGTACATTTGTATGATGTTGGTATGTACTTTCATGATCTATATTGTGTACTCATGATGTTTGGAAGGGTTCCATACAAGCAATGGGATCTTGGCATTGCTTGGTTTCATCTCACTTGGAGTAGTAATTCGATTTTTGGTTTCAGAAAGCAAACCAACCTTCAGTTGTTTGAGTTCATCTTTGCAGAGCAGTGTTCCAGTTTCCTATGTGGGAGACCTTTTGAGAGATGGATTCAATTTTCACATGATTGGTGTTCATGAAATTTCATCATAAACATTTCACACCATGCATGTATCAGGATCATATGGGACCCTAGGATCATTTTTGGTCTCATTGGTTTCAATTTTGGGGGGCAACAAACAACATTGGAGATTTAGTCACCACTTTAGAATATGATAGTAATCATAGTAGTGCAGCAGCAAGCATGGTGGTTCCTCTATGAAATTTTCTTGGAATCTTAATAAACTCAAAGTTTGGTAACTCGGTAGCAACTTCAAAGAATTATACAAAAGCAAAAGGGGTGAAAGTTCAGAAAAGGTTTCCAAAATATGGAGGTAAATATTATTTGTGAAAAAATGGTTTTTATGGATTTGAGTAATCCTTTTGGTGTTAGCGGTGATGTTACATGATATATCAATATGCACAATCCATGTCTCTTTACTTTTGGGAACACAAAATTGCAGTGCATGAGTGCCACTACTCAAATTGCAGCTAAAGAAAATGAATGAGCAGAACCATAAGAGAGCACTTGGTGCAAAGGAAGGAGTACCAAATGAGGATGCCACTTGGGAATATGAACAAATTTCTCAGCATACAAAATTGGCATTGCTTGAGGACAAGAAATATTGAGTGGGGAGGATTGTCATGTCCCCATTCAAATAATTTCCAAATAAGGCTATTTGCAAATAATGTTTCACCAACCTACTAGTTCCCTAAGTTGAGATGGAGAGATAAATTGTGTAATAGGGGATATGGGACCCAAAAGGAATTTAGTTTAATATATTCAAATTTAAATGGGTCACATAAATTATAAATTCAAATAAAATAAGGTTTCATGGGTTCATGAAGACACTTGGTAGCTTGTAGAGCCTTTGGATGACTAGATTCCCCCACACTTGGCATGATATTCATCCAAATTCGAACACATAGGTAATGTAAAATTATTGGATGGTTATGTGGTGTAAAATATCATATAATGAGACAAGGAATTCGAATTGGTAAAGGAGGGTAACTCCCATGGAAGAGTAAGAGACTAGAAGACAAGGTGTGCCACTTGGGAGGAGATTCTATGCACTCTATGACAACAAATGATGGAAGATTCTATGACAAGTATGACAAATTCAGACCTGATTGCTGACATATGAAAAATATGACATGAAAAGGATAAAAATATACACCAAGAGGTCGAATTTTGGAGTTAGAGGCAGCCATTCGAATTGGGGAAAGAATTGGAGCATGAAGAGGAAGACAAGTGTCATGAGAGTTACTAAACCACTAAGATGAGTTGGAGGAATATCATGGAAGTAAATTCGACCTTAGGAGGCATAATGAAGTTAATAAAAAGATTTCATGAGGAATTAGAATATATTTTTATAATTTGTTAATTTGAATTTGGCATTTAAGAGAGCTTGTGCTTGTCCATTGCACGGTGAGTGTTCACTCTCCCTGCTTGTGAACCAATTTCGAGGGAGTTGGATTCCTTTCCAATTTGGTTGATGGAGAGGCCTTTCAGAACTCTCATGGGAGATTAATGAAGGATTTTTTTTTACATTTTTAAGGTCCATACACTCTAATTCTCATATATCTCCCCATTCTCCCATTCCTTCTTCTCCATTCCCCCACACTCTCATTTGATGGCGCACTTGTTGGAGTGATTATTGCGCCTTGCTGAGGACGATTGATGCCCAAGATTTTATTTATGATATATGGCTCTGTAATATCATCTCCATATTCTCTGTAAGTCTAAATATCAGAAATACATGAATGGAAGGCTCGCATTCCCCATGCTCTTGAATAACTAGTTTTCATGGATTTGGCTTTAATATTCAAAGTAGCTTTATATTAAAATTGTATGAGGACATTTATATGAGTTTTATGATGATGGGTAAGAAATATATGATGTATGGCTCTGTAATATTATGTCCACATGCTCTGTAACTCTAAATATCATAAATACATGTATGAAAATCTTGCATACTCATGCCCTTGTATCACTAGTCTTCATGGATTTTGACTTCAATCTTGAAGTAGTTTTATACCAGATTTGTATGAGAGATATTCTATGATCTTGAGGATGTTGTGAAAACCATATATGATGTGTTAATCTGTAATTTAATTTTCATATCCTCTGTGGGTCAAAATACAAGAAACTCATTTCTGAAAATATTGCATTCCCATGCCATTGAATCACTAGTTTCCATGACTTTGGCTTCAATCTCGAAGGAGTATTGTATCAGATTTCTATGACCGATTTTATCTGACTTTGATGATGTTGTGACAGCCATATATGATTTTTTACTTTGCAATTTCATTTTCCTATGCTCTGTGGGTCGAAATCGAAGAAATCCATACGTGAAACTCTTGCAATTCCATGATACTAATTCACTAGTTTTCATGTACTTGACTCCCATACTAAATGAGTTGTATACCAGACTTGTATTGTGGAATCAATTTTTATTCTATATATGTTCCCTATATTTCACATCCTGATCTGAACCTTTAACTCTACCTTTCATATGTCAAAATCGAGCTAGTTATGCAATTTCCCCATAAGCAATTTCACTGAAAGTTATCAAACAAATGTGGAACTCTATAAAAAGTTTGAAAAACTAATAACCATGTGTATAAATAGTCAAGGAGTTATTATATCAGTCCCCATACTCGTCTTACAAATTTGGGAGGTTCGTACATGAGTTGGGAAGCCCAGTTGGCCTACACCTTAGGGGGGATTTCATCACAATTTCCTAGTAATTTTCAAGATTTTTTGTCATCAGCCCCAAACAAGGTTGCAGAGGTATAAAGTATGATAAAATTTTATCCATAAACCACCTTTGTATTTTTTAATACTCACCATACTATTTCCTTTCAAATTTGGGACCATTTGGTGCAAGTTGGAACCCTCTAGAGTCATGACTAGTTAAGCTCGAATTTTGCCCAATTTGTAATTTTCTCCAAATATTCAAAAAGGGACATTAAAAAAATCACCTTATTCCCTACCATCCATGCCCCCCAAATTAGAATGGATGGAAGATCCTTATAATCAGATAAAGATCCATTGTTTAGCCATACCTACAGAGCTTCATGTAGAGTATTTCCATTCTAAACAAAAAGTAAACCTTTTACATGGGAGGCTTAAGACCACCTCCATGAACAAATAGATGGGTGATAGACTCATTTTTATCTTTACATAAGGGGCATATTCATGTCCCGCGGTTGAATTTTTTAATCATGAGATCCCAAATAGACATTTCGAAAGGGGTTAACCACAAAAAAAAGTAAATTCTTTAAGGTACATTTGAAATACCAAATGATTGAATTCCACCATGTAAGATTAGAGAGGTCCTCCTCCTCTTTGATTACTCTGTAACCCAAAATAGGGGAGAGATGTATTCTTGAGAAACAAATTTTGCACACAAATTGTCACCCTTTAAAATTTCTACAAACACCCTTTGTTGCAAGTGTTTTTACAAAATAGATAGAATGTTTCAATCCACACCTCCCAAGAACATTTAGTAAATATAACCTTTTTCCAGACAGATGAATGAAATTCCCTTTCATCGGAGTGTCCATTCCAAAGAAAATTAAAACACAAATTCCTTATGTGATCCAAAGTGTCTGTAAGAACAGATGCAAAGGTGACCCAAGAGACTGGAATAGCTTCCATAACTAATTTCATCAAGATGATTTTAGCACCTCGAGATAGCCACGTGTTACACCATTATCCCCAAACCATGATCACTTTCTTATATCAATCCCTGAAGCTAATTAAAAAACCATCATATTTAAAAATAAATAAATCATTTATATTTTAAAAATTCAAATTATATAACTTTATCCAATTTTTAAAATTTATTAGTGTGCAATATTAAATCAATGTAATTCGATGCCTAATTTGATGATGAAGTTGGATTTTTTTTTTTCGAAAAAAAAAATTAATCTAGTGATTTCATAACATGGTCAAATGGTATAAACACTAAATCAAACCCACTAAAATCTAGTAGAAAATATTTATAGAAACACCAATACTCATGATCTAGTGATTTCATAACATAGTCAAATGGTATAAACACTAAATCAAACCCACTAAAATCTAGTAGAAAATATTTATAGAAACACCAATACTCATGATATGTGTTTTTAACATTCATTTAAAAAAAAGAAGTAAAAGTTCACTCTTATGAATGTTCTTGCAAATAAACCCTAACTACGTCCTATTACAATATGCTAAATAGACGAAGATAAACAAAAGTTATTAGTGTCAATGAAGTCTATTAGAGCAACTAGGGTTAAATCCCTCCAGTCAAATCTTTAATTTTGTAGCTTTCCAAGTTCAAGAAATGAGAGGTGATAGGAAAAGATAAGTGGAATCAATTTTGTGTTCATAGCCTTCCATGAGATTACTACTTTCAATACTTAAAAAACAATGAGATTTTTGTTTGACTTCTTTTTGTCACCAAGAAAAAAGTTATACTTGTTATTCAAAAATTGAATCAAAGTATCCATAGAAATAATTTTTTTCCCCTTCACTTTACATGTAAAAATATAACAGAAATTAAAAACAAAGTTTTACAATCCTCCATCCCATAAAGAGACTAGTATGTTCTATAATAAAATAGTGTGGGCTCATCCTGTAGAAGGTAGCAAAACTAACCTGAAAAAATATCTCAAAAACAAAAACTATAGAGACCATAATGAATAGGAAGTATCATATAGAATACCTACCAAATGGAGAGACGAAACATGGAACCCAAAATTTCATAAGAAGATTAGAAAAGTGTGATAACCACCCCAATTCTCCAAATTCAAAAAAATTGAAGAGAACCCTGTGAATCCAAAGCAGAATCCACCTACCATTCATAGAAAACCATGCCTTTGGCTAAGTGTAGATATTTTTCTGAAAAAATATAAGCTTCAATGTTATACTCTTTATAAGCATGATGAAACTATAAGAAGTAAAAACAAGCTTGAATATATATGATCCTTTATTGCCACCACTCCAAGAGATTGCTCTTTCTTTGTTCCCATTCAATAACAACCTTTGAATCCCCTACCACATGTGAATGGGAGAGTTCCTTGTGTTGGAAAATAAAACAAGTCCACCTAAAGCAAGCAACTCCTTTTTGGTGTTTATACCACTATCTCACCCCATCCTACACTTGAATGAATGATTATTTCTAATCTTGAGCATCATCCCTACTCCTGAGATACTCTCAACCTCCTGTGAGGCCCCATTAAATAACCCCATAGGCATAGTCTCATCTAACAGAGGAGGAGATAAAACTCTAACCAGTTGATTACCTTCCATAGAATGAAGCTCCTTATAAGCTCCAATTGTTGAGAGGATGACTCTCACAACATTACTGGGATTGTCTTCGAATAGAACAACATACATTGGGAGTTCAATCTTGATCCGGATTTATGTGGAAATGAAAGAGAATACATAGAACATCATACATGTATATAATTCAAGTAACACAATGATACAATAAACTCATATTCTATTAAACGAATGAAAGATAACATACTGTAAAATAAAAGTAGCTAAAATGGTGGTAGCTATATGTTTGAGAAGAGATGTGGTGGCTATGCTCATTCATCACAAGTTGATTAAAAAAGAAGGTTGAAAGTCCTTTCTATCATAATATGAGGGGAAAAAATATAAACATCAAAAACCTAACCCTAGGAGATGAACCATAAAAAGGCTTGTGGATCCTAAGGGGATTAGTTCATGTGTTAATTTATCGAAGGCATAAGTTTTGGATATGATCTTTTTTTAGGGTGTTTGGTAGCTTGTTGGAAACGTCTAGCCGAGAATTACACATATTCCCCATCCAATGATTAGTTTGTGGAATATATGGGTGGCCACCGATATCCATCTAGAGAATTCCTCCAAACTGAAAAACTACCAAACTGGAGAAACTATTTTGAGCTAGTGGAATTGAAGGGTGGCCACCAGTACCCCCCTATATCAATCCTCCTACTTAAGAATCATTGGTATCCATTAATTCATAACTTCCCTCGCCGTATGGAGAACTATGTGTTAAGTTGAGATCCTTGGTCTAAACTGGTGTGGATTATTTCTTTTTGGAGGAGCACTTTAAATGCATGGACTTGCACTATAGAGGTATGCAGATAGGAAAGGTAACAATGCCTTTGTGTTCTTCTTGTTTTCGTTGAGTAGAGGGACCCTGTGCAAAGGTCGTGGAGATCTCTATGATCCTATGTTCACCTTCAGAGTAAATTGTGAAGATGGGAAATTTCTCAGTGTGGGAAATTATCTTCCTGCATTGGTTATTAGAGTTCAAAGAAACTGTAGTAGGTGCAATTGTCTCTAGTATCTGATAGAGATGTCCTCCCAAAGTGACAATGAAACTATGAGGTTATAACTTATATATATCATGACACTTCCACATATATGATTTCCCTAAGAGAACATAAAAGACTTCAAGTGGGGCCACATCACACAATACCTCATCTTTGAAAGGCTTGATTTCATATGGTAGACGACACTAATGACTAACGGATACTTTGTCCCTGGATTAGCCAATTGATGGTGTATGGTTGTAGGCGTGGTGTTGTCAATAGATCCAATATCTTTATGAATTATACTGAGATTATATTATTTTGGTTTCCATTGTCAACAAAAAAATGTAGGGGGATTCCCTTCACCCAAATTTGTGAGAGAAATAAGCATGTGTATGCCTCTAACCCTTCCAGTTCCTCGAAATGAATTAGTGTAGTAGTGACTATGACACTCGGTTTTTCATCAATGATCCACTTCCCTTTGTCTATGACTACGGTGTTAGGTTTTGAATTGGAATCAAAACTAGGATCTAATTTCAAACCTTTGATCTCAGCAACTAATAACTACTTTGAGCGACATTTATCATTGTTGTTCTGATGGCCTTTTTGGAACTCATACCACGTTTCAGTGTCCTTATTAACCTTCCCATTACCGTTCTTAGACAAGTTTCCTTGAGGTTCGTTATACTTGTGTTGTCCTTTGTTTTGTGAATCTATAATGTCTTTGCCATGCTTTTGTTGTAGTGAATTTGCTGGCCCAAACTCCTGCTTATTCTTTTGTATAAATTTCTACTCTATTTTAGTAACATACCTATAAGTTGCTCCTAGTGAAGAGATGTCCATAAATTTCATGTTTGTTCGGATGTACCAATGTAGGCCATTGTGATATTTAAGAACTAGGTGCCACTTGAAGTCTCTGATACCCAACTTTATGTGCAAGGTATGAAAGTTGTTGGTGTACTCTAGCACAGTTTGGTCTCTCTCTTGACACAATGTGGTTCATCTTGCGTATTAGTAGTGATACCTTCCCAAAGGGTAATATTGTTCCTTAATGACTTTTATAAAAGAGGCCCAAGTGGATTGTCCTAAAAAATGCCAGACTCCTTTGTTAAGTTTTTATCACAATACGTTTCCCACCAATTTTTGACATCAAGGACAAACTTAAGGAGCGCAAAGGTGATATTTTCCCTGTTGGAAAAATTATGGATAGAGAAATACCCTTCTAGCAGATTTGACCATTTATCTAGCAAATTGGCATAAATATGTACTTTAAATAAAGTGGTATCAAAGTTAACTTGTACCTTTAAGGGTGTGGCTCCTTTGAAGTGGCTGCTTAATGATATCTATGTTGCTGCTGGCATCTGTTGAATGATCTGGGAGGAATTTTCTATCATATCATTCCTTTGTCACATGAGGGACTCCTCAAGAAATAGCTTGATAGGATCTCCTAATCCATCATATCTCTTTTCCTTGGCCATGGGTGGTGGTTTGAGCTAATCATGGTGGTTTTCCCCAAGCTCAACTAGTTCAAGACCCAACTCTTGATATCTAGGTTTGGTTGGGGACACGCTTTGAGAGACAATGGAGAGAAGATTGCTCTGATGCCACTTATCCAAATTTATGTGAGAAGGAAATCAAAGAGCATATATAGAACCACATACATAGATATATTCCAAGAACATAGTGATATAGTTAACTTAGATTCTATTAAATGAATGAAACATAATAGACTCTAAAATAAAAGCAACTATAATGGTGGTAGCTATATCTCTGAGAAGAGATGTAGCGGCTACACTCATTAATCACAAGTTGATTACAACAAGAGCTCATGGGGAATTTTTATCATAAGCATGAGGGAAAAAACCCTATACATCAAAATCCTAACCCTTGGAGATGAATCATAAAAAGGTTTGTTGGTAGCAAGGTGGTTAGTTTAGGTGTCGATTCTTGGGGGCATAACTTTTGCATACGAACTATGTTTAGGGTGCTCAATAGCCTATTAGAAAGGTCTAGCCGAGAAGTGCACATTTTAACCCATCCAGTCATGAGATCGTGGAATAAGTGGGTGGACACCAATATCTATCTGGAGCAATACTTTGACCCAAAAAACTGCCAAACTAGAGAAACTATTTTAAGATAGTGGAATAGGTGGATGGCCATCGATATCCATCTGGATTAGTCCTCCCCATTAAGAAGAAATGGTATCAATTGCATCAAGTCCCTCATCATATGGTGAACTATGTGTTGAGTTAAGATCCTAGTGAAGCATTTACTAAGGTGAAAAGGTTGTCTTTCTTTGACATCTCGATAGGGTTGTAATTGTTGTGTATCAATGCCCTGGATAAGTTCAACAAATCAGGTTGCCTTATTATCCTTGGTTTGAACTGGTGTGGACGATTTAGTTTCGGATGATCAATGTGTGTCCTTGCACCATAGAGATAACTGGATAGGCAAGGGAACAATGCCTTTACATTCTTCTCGTTTTTGCTAAGTAGAGGGAGCTTGTGTAGAGGTTGTTGAGGTCTTTGTGATTTAATGCTCACCTTCAGAGGCAATTGTGAAGAGGGAAAATTTTCTAGTGGGGGGAATTATCTTACTACACTTCTTGGTTGAGGTCAAAGAGATTGGGGTGGGTGCAACTTTCTTTGAAATTTGATAGATCTATCCTCCCAAAGTGATAATGACACTACAAGGTCGTGACTAATATATAACATGAGGTTTCCACATATATGGTTTCCCTAAGAGAACATCACATACTTCAAGTGGGGCCACATCACACAATACCTTGTCTTTGAAAGAATTTATGTCGTATGTTATAGACGTCACTGATGACTAACACTGATACCTTTGCTTGGATTTTCCAACCAATGGTAAATGGATGTGGGTGTGGTGTTGTCAAAAGCTCCAATCTCTTGATGAATTTTGTTGAGATATATTCTTTTATCTTCCACTATCGACAACAAAATGTAGGGGAAGTCCCTTCACCCACATTTGTAAGTGAAAGAGGTGTTTGTCTACCTCTAACCCTTCTAGTTCATGTTGTTGAATATCTGTGGTAGTGACAGTAACACCAGGTTCTGCATCAATGGCCTGCTTCCACTTCTCTACAACTATGACATTGGGTTATGAATTGGAATTGAAACCAAGATCTTATTGTGGGAAATTATGGACAAAGGTGTGCATCCTCACCCATATTGGGTGAAAGCCTTTGAGGTTATTGGAAAGGCTCAATAATGTGTTACAAAAAGAAAATGTGATAACCCCAAATGGATCCTTCAAGATCTTGTTAGTAAAATAAAACAAAATAAAAACAAAAACAAAAAGGAAATGAGGGAATGCAAAACAATAAGCCAATGCAAGAACCAATTTAGATTTCCCAATGGTCAAGAAAATACATGTAGTGTCACCTAGGAGGTGTGGGATTCAAGGGAATCCAACAATATCCATTAGGGAGGTGTATTTTGTCTACACTAAATGCTAAATAACTTAAAGAACAAATGGCATAAACACTTGTCCCTTGGAGGAAGGTGGTTAGGGAGATTGGAGAATGATATTAAGTATGGGAAGAGATGAGCCCTGAGGAAGCTTGAACATAATTCTAGTAGCATAACCTTGCTATATGTTTATCTTCTAATATGCATTCCCATGGCTTCCTATTATAGGATAAGAGGCGGCCAACAAACCACTATATCCAAATGTGAACCCATTGACTCCATGAACTAGCTCCAAGGTACACAAAGGGGGGTATTTAATGCCACTAGGTATGGAAAGATCCAAATTTGAATTCTTGGAGGTGATGGGCCATTGATGATCCTTCAATGCACAGTGGGTATTTGAGATCCTACCATTTTGAAAGTCACGCATATATTGAAGGAAAATCCATTCTAATCTCACTCAAGCACATAACTAATAATACGCGCTATAGCGCTGGTGAATAAGGACTTAACCGCATGACCTTTTCTTTTGATTGTTTTTGGGAATTTTTGGACTCATATTGCTTCTTGGATATTATGAGGATGTCTTCAGCGGGATACATATTATATGTTGATTACACCTTACTATAAGAATGGATAAAATGCCACATGTGTGTGAAATTAAGCATTAACAAATGCCCCCTAATGTATGCAGTTCGGAGGGTACTATAGGGTCGATAATGTATCATCGTTTCTTTTGTTCTTAAAAGTTATGAAGTTGTGTGGATGAAAGATTCCTCTCATGGGGGGATATTGTTAGTGATGACCGGTGAAGTTGTAACAAATAATGGTGTTTTATACAAATGAGGCAGGCATACCCATGCTCATGAATATCTGTCAAAATAGCTACAATAAGAGGAGACCGAGGTGTCAAATCATAAAACTGCTAGTACATGGATGAAGGCGAATTCAATCCATGTGAGAGTAAATGAACATGGAAATGGTGTCTTTGGTTCCAAAGAAGTTTAACTATTGAAGATCATGAGAATCCCATGGGGTGGGAGACATGAACACGGGTGAAGCTACTGAATAGGGTACCTCGCTATACCATATGTATTTCTACCATGATTTTCAAATGTGAACACTGCTAACTTTGAAAGGTAAGTCCCATCTTATTGTGATGTCGAGCATAGGGTATACCACTAAGTTAGGGAGCACTAATTACTCTCCCTACTTAGTTCAAGGCGATCCCTCTTATTGATTGAAAGGGACCCCAAGGTACCACTATAACCACTAAAAATGTCAAAATATAATGATCTAATAATGATGAGAGTTGAATTAGATTGATAATATGAGGGTCTTACCCTGTGAACCAAGATCATTTTGTAACTAGCCATTGAGACATGCCGACCTAACACAAGACTGGATAATAAGTGTGTGACTCATAACTTCCCTTGATCAATGTAAACTTGGGTAGTGACTAACAACATCATTCCTCAAAATAGAGGGATAGAGTGTAACAGAGGGGGACAAACTATGGATGAAGGTCTTTGTGAGAGACACAAAAATAAGGGTAATGGTGACCGACAAAATAAATAATGCTTAGAAAATCGAGACTCAACTACATCGATCGAAGGTGACCAGAAGTTGCTACCAAAGTAATCAATGGTTCCCACATTTTTAAGTGGGTCAGGGAATTGATTGTACATAAGGAATAATTAGTGGGATCCCATTCGGTTTTGAGTGTGTCAAGGGACCAATTTAATGATGGGTGGGATTCCCGTGGTTTTTGGTGAGTTTGGGAATCAATTTTTATGATGGATTGAGTTCCCATAGTTTTGAGTGGGTCAAGGAACTTTTCCAAAATGATGTGATGCTTGTTTGCAAACATGAATATGGGTGACCCATGAATCAATACCATGTATAGTGTTTTTGTAGGAATAACTTAATAGAATTGGTGTCTTCAGAGGGAAGGGACCCATTGTTGTCTTCGCGGGGGTGGTGATACAAGGAAGATTTGCAAATGGTGAATTGCTTGTGGGGGTATGAGTGTTCAATTGTGAATCTATATCATAACATGTGCCAAGGAATTTGATGGCATCAACTACTGAAGGTGGGGGAGTAAATGCGCAACTATAGAATGATGAACTATGGGTTGATCTTTTCAAATTATGTCAAATTCCTTGGACTTGTGGGGGTTTGACATCATGGGTTTCAAATTATTACAAGGTTTGCAATGTTGCACACACCCATGGGGGAACATGATATTCTCAACAAGGACGTTGATGACACATCCTTACCGGGAACTTAGGACTCTATGGTTATCAGCATGAGAACTTGTGAATGCAATGTAATAGAGAGAAAATGTTCTCTATATGCTAGTTTCATGCTGATACTTGTGATATGAATCCTCAATTATTGAGAGAAGGGTTAACATCTCCATACTCTTATTAGAATATTGCACACATGACGCGGATACCCAAGTGTAATAGAGATCATGGAAAACTTATTGACAATGCATAAATAATAACCAAAACATGGCACACATGTGGTGTGCGCAAAGTATTATGGAAAGAATTATTTCATATACAACCTATTGATATGGATGTCGAGGGTTATTCCTTCAAGATCTTGTAATATATATGCCCCTTTGGGTAGGAATTATTTTACGACATATGGTCATGTCCATTTAGATATGAATTTTCCTAGTCCTCGTTTGGAGTCCTTTTTGGTGTTGAAAAATAGGACAAAGTCCCCCTCGCTATAGGTATGGGGACAAACATAGCAGTCATAGTGTGCTTCATATCGAAGCTTCATGGCCTCATTTTGTTGCAGTGAGTGTCATATTTCTTCATCAAGGTGTTCCAAAATAAATAAAAAATGTTGCTCGATGGCGGGGGTATTGGGTTGCAACTCCATAGCTGATTGTAGTGTCGGTATCTAACACTTAATAGGTAATATTGCTTCTACTCCATGTATAAGATGAAATGGAGTAAATCCTATGCCAATTTTGACTAAGGTTTGGTATGCCCACAAATTTGTAGGAAATAGCATATGGTTCCAATTAGATTTGCTCTTGTTAATTGTTCGTTGAAGCATGGTTTTGACAATTTTGTTCACGGATTTAACCTATCCATTAGCTTGAGGATAGTAGGATGTGGAGAATGCATGCTTGAATCCTTACAATAAGGATGAATCCTAAAAAATTGTATTAGAGAAATGGGTACCGTTATGAGAGACTAACTGTTTTGGGACTCCAAAGTGTGAAATGGCGTGGTTGAAGAAAAATCATTCAGCGATCATGCCAGTGAAATCAAATGTAGGAATTGCTTCGACCCACTTAGTGAAGTAGTCTACTTAATAAAATATTATCTAGATTGCCCTCTTCAAAGGCATCTGGAGATGAGATTGTATTTTTTAACCAATTAACATGCTTGGGAGGTAAGGAGTCTTTTTATTCAATGATATATTGCTAATCGACCAAAGTGGTTGGTTTAGCGAAAGAGTACCTATGATGTAGATTATCCAAGGAGAAATAATCTAAGTGCATGGCTTCCACTATGGCATCATATGTGGAGAATAAGTATTCCTATAACATGTCTTCATCTAACGAGAATGAGTCTTTGGATTTTAGATCGGTGGCCCTATTATCGCTGGTAGAAGGGAGGATAGGTCCCCCATGAGTTTTCTCATCATATGCATGATTTGTAGCGAGCTGGAGGAGTAACGAATCCATGTAACTAATGGGGCTTTGTGGAGGGGGGTAATATCTTCTTGAGACACGACAAGATGATTGTGCGCCTTCCCCCAGCAGTTGTGTCGAGTTGAGATCATTCCCAACAATAATAATGGAGGGTCGCCATTGTTGGGTGAGAGGGAGGCCATTAGTATGTCTACATCTTCATTGTCATTAGTATAGATGTGATGTTCTTTGAATACCATGGGAAGAGTCACTCTCAAAGGGTTGAGGTTGTCTAATAATCACTTTTGTTCCAATCAAAGAGTGTGTAATGCACCTAACAAAGGGTACTGAAATGAATGGTGGTATAATAAACTACATACTCGTCGTGGGTGAGTGGTGTAGGCCTAATTAAGCACATGTGTTGGACTCTGAGTATGCTTAGGAGGTGATATTTAACCAAGATTGTGCAGGTGAAATTCTTTAAGTTTGATTGGTTATGAGACAATCATTATTGGTGTGGGTGTTGTTGTAGTGACAACATTGATGGAGGACATTTTTGTTGTTAGGGTAAAGGGATCTCCACTAGAGTTAGGGTGAGGTGAACGGTTGCCAAGTCATCTCTAAATCAAGGGGGATCAGGACAATGGTGCGTATAGTGCCCAAATTGAAAGCAAATCGAACACGCAAGATTGGTGCGTAAAGACTTGGATTTGGTGGTCTTGTTGGGTGAAGTCGAGGTGGAAGGTGTGCCCACTGTTATAGTGTGGGTATCATGTGTCACGCTAAAAGGGGTATTCAGTAGACCCCTAAGCTCTGGAAAGAAGGGGCACAAGTTGGTTGCATGGCCTTGTTTCCCGTGTAAGGCACATTGTGTGGTGACCCTCACTGTAGGAGTGTCGGACATTACGAGAGCTTTCAACTTTGGTTATGTCATGCTGAATTTAGGCTTAGCGACCACCGATGGCAGTTCGAGGAGATGGTTGTTTATGATGGGGGATTTCAACTTGGTTTAATGTATGCCCCCATTAGTGGGTTTTGCAAGAGTCATTGGTGGCTTGGTCACAGGTGTTGTTGCCTAGCATGTGGAGCAAATCACATAACTAGTAGAATCGGTGCAAACTGATAGTGTGCTATTGGTTTTGAGGCCATCTTTGGGTAGGGTGGTGTAGGGTGGCATAAGGTACCACACAGTTATACAAAAACTGAGGCCAGGAAGAGTTATTTGAGCAATGACCGACATGCCTTGCATTCATGTGTGGGTGTTCAAGAGTGGTATCTAAAAGATGAGAGGCATTGATGGACTCAATGTTTGTTCGATGCCATGACTCGTTGGAGGTATTAATGAAGATGTTGATAGGGTGGGAGGCCCATTTTCAAAGGTGAAAATAGTGCATATAAGTTCATTTGTAGAGGTGGGGATTTCTGGTGGAGGACCTGAATATGCCCCTAGGAGGTCAAAATATTTGTACACTCTCAAGAAACTATCAATGTACAATGGTTGGGTTACGTCGCCTATCTTGGGAAGGAAATATTTAGAGTTGGTGTTGCCATGAGGGTAATAGTAGTTGAGTTGGTTGAGGGTGACTATCTTCCCACTAACGGGAAACATCATGATGCAGAAGGTCGAAGAGGAAAACTCCTTCATGTCACATGTAACTACAACCCAAAAAGGATATCATAGTCGATTTGTGCATTGACTACTTCAATATCGACCATTACCATCTTTCCCCCTAACTCAATGGAAATGTTTTGGTAAAATCCTCTTGGTTGTGATGGTTGGGGAGGGGGATTTCCCCCTTGGCCCCGATGCTGGTTTTGCTTGTTCTTACCTTTCTTCTTCCCTTGATTTGGAGGATTCTGGGGATTGGTGGTGTGCAACTAATCAAATTGTCAAGCTTGTTGTGCGAAAGAGGGTTGTACTAAATTGACCCCCATGTGAGGGATGGGGAAAAAACCAGGCGAACACATAAACATGTAATAAGGATTATACCACTAGGGTGGGATATATGTGTTTTTTGCTCCATATGGTGTAGATGTAGGAGCTTGTTGTGTCATTTGTGATGGAGGTATCGACATTACTTGGTTCACATTGGGGTAAGTATGATTGTAGGGCTCATATTGTAGTTATCCAATGGAGGATTTGGAACAGTAGTCACAGGTTGTTAACGTTGGAGGATGGGTGGGTATTGTACTTCCATAGGGGGTGGCATAGAAGTCAATTAAGGGGGGACTCTTCCCTATTAGGAAATGGATCCAACCAGCCCATCCACTAAATGCAATGATCTTACATGGGGTGAATCCAAAGATTGATGCTAAGGGGCATATGGTAGGATGGTGTATAGGTACCTGAGCTGTGCATAGATGAGATCAAAGTGTTGGGCCTTTAAGATGGCCTCTTCCTCAATTTGGATCAATGAGGGTGCAACATCCTTTACTATAGCAGGTTAGAGTTATTTGATGAACCAATCTAGCAAGAAATAAGGTTGGATGTATGTTTTGCACAATGTGTAACATTTGCGCTACTCATTGATGTGATCTACTATGTGGGTAGAAGTATTTTGCTGAAATTTTGTGAGAATATTGAGACCTAAATCGTGGCATATGGGTAATTGAAAACAAGTGAAAAAGGTGGTGGAAATTGTCCCAAAAGCGGCATGGGATGCCCTTAATAAACTCACATATCATTTTGCAGCAGTATTTGTGAGGTTATTTGGAAGAGGTGAAGCCTCGCAGAGTTCTCCGTGATAGTGTTGGAGGAACACCTTAAGTGGAAAGACATGATATGGTTCATGAGATCATCTCCTTGTTTCCATTCAAAATTGGGGATGTCTTAGGGAACATTATCAGGCATATTGGGCCATGTTGGATCATGATCTATGGGGTCATTAATCGACATAGCTAGATCAAGGAGATTAAAGCTAGCCATGAATGGTAGGCTTGTATTTGTTGTCGCCATCGTACTTTGTATGTTGTTTCCTCAAGGGAGAGAATGGGGAGTATGTGACAATGATCTATGGTTTTGATATGTAGAAGAGGAAGTTGTGTGGCCTCCTCCCAAGGAGGGAAAAGATGACGGTGAACTCCTACCACGGGGTGGAAATAAAGGACAACCTCTTTCGTTAGAGAATGAAGTAAAAGGATCTAAATTCTATCCAAGGGGAGAAAATGAATTAAGCAAGGAGCGGTTTTACCCAAAGGATCTGATTAATTTGGCATGAGAGAAATACCAACTAAAGTATCTCCCTTGTGAACCACGAGGAGAGAGTCAAAAAACACCTCTCAAGAGAGGGGATGGACCTTGCAGTCTGTGAGACTACCTTAGGTGGTTTTGTTCCTCAATGGTGCAAGTGTTGTGTGACAAATGAGAGTGATGCTGGGAATAAACACAATTGAACAAATGAAAAAATATGCCAACCACAACAAATGCAAAATGGTGCAAAAGTGTGTATATGTGTTATGTCACTTTAGTGCAAATGATCGCAAACGTAGGTTCTTTTTAATTACAAGTTATGTAAAGTTGTATTTAGAAAGAAAATAAATGTAAATTCCCTAAAACCTAACACCCTTCCTCTCAAATGTAAGTGGACCTTTCAAAAGCACAATTGTTGGTGATAATGGTATCCACACAATGATTGGCTAGTGAAGGTAACAAAGAGTCAGTTATATCGGTGATGGGGTTGTGTTCCAAAAGGGCAGGAAACACTTCCCAACACAAATATCTCACTTCAAGAGTCAATGGCACTCACCATTGCTCCTTGGCGATGTCCTAAGTTTGGTCATTAAGATACCTACATCAAGTGTGGATAAGTGGTTCTTCCTGAGCAATATAGTGTCTCCCCCTCCAAAATGTTGAGTGGCTCTTGGGGGGAGCAGGGCATCTATACCTCGGCTTTCACATTCTTAGGAATTGTGCCTTCTTATTTGGGTTGTATTTTGACACTTGTTAATAGAGGGATTTAATAGTACCCTATAAGTCAACAATGTTATGGCTCAAAATACTAATGAAACTAGATTGGTGGGCATTGTTTGGATGTATATCCCAATCAATCCTACCTAACTAAAATATTATTGTGTGACCTCCTATGGAGGATTTTAGTTGGTTAGCAATTACAAGTGTTGATTCTAAGGGTCAAGATTTTATTAAGGTGTATAATGGGGGTATTTCACAATTCTCTTCCATTTTGATTCACCCATATCACAAGTAACGTGAGGTGAAGAGAATAATCAAAATGAAAGATATTTTAGGTCCCTTAGTGTGTGTTAGTGATGCAAAAACATGTGAGATAAGAAAATTGATTGTTGCAATTAACTAAAGAGCTCAAAGCAAATGCAAAACACATGTGAGATAAGCAAATTGATTGTTGCAATTAACTAAAGAGCTCAAAACGAATGCAAATGGAGATTTAACTTTAACTCCAAAATATGTTAATGGTGCTTGCAAAACAAATTGCTAATGACCTAAAAGTACGAAATGGAGGTATTTCACACTTATCCTCTTTTTCTAGTTCACCAAGCTCACATGAAGTGTGAGGTGAAGAGCGTATTTCAGGAGATTAGAGTCTTTAGGTCCTTGCTTGTGTGCAAAAGTGGACTTCAAATACTCTAACAAAAAGATGTTAAGCAAGCAAAGAAAATAAAATCTCTTGAATACTAGTGACAACCACTATGCCTGTTGAAAGCCTCAATGTTAGTTACTTGGGTAGATTCCAAGGAAACACCCCTTTACTTCCTAATATTAGTCTAAGTGAGCTAATTACTATGGAAAAATATAACTATTGCAAGTTAATCAATTCAAGTTCATTAGTGAGCATCCCTTGGGGTTGTAAGATTGTGCAAAACTAACAAAAAGAAAAGGAAAAGAAACAGTAGTGTGCAAAACACAGAGACAGACACACAAAAGCACAGAAAAAAGCAAACACAGACATGCAGTATTGCGATTACAACATGGTAAGGCTGCACAAACTACATTGAGCAAATTATCGCGTGGGAAAGGGTCTGATGAATTACATAGAGTGCATGATTGTTGAAGGAAAATTTGCACAGGTAGCATGCATTGGGTGTTGAGATCCATGTTATTATGTAAACAGCCAACACAACCACACCACAACCAAAAGGTGGTTGAATTCTAAGAATTAAGGGTATGGACTTGTTCTCCTACAAAGGACAATAAACCAGAAATTAGCTATTAGAAAATAACAAACTAGTTAAGAAGAAATGAACAAAAATGAAGTGGAGTTTCCATAAATATTGTTGTGGGAAATTATGCACAAAGGTGTGCAGCGTCTCCCATGTTGGGTGAAATCTGTTGACAAGGCCCAATATTGTGTTACAAAAATCAAATTTGATAACCCGAAATGTATCGTGCAACCTCTTGTTAGTAAAATAAAACAAAACAAAAACAAAAATAACTTGAAATAAACAAAGGGGATGAGGGAATGCAAACTATAACTAGAATCGAATGCAAGAACCAATTTAGATTTCCCAATGGTTAATCAAATACATGTAGTGTCACCTAAGAGGTGTGGGCTTCAAGGGAAGCCAACAATATCCCTAAGGGAGGTCTATTTTGTGCACACTAAATGCTAAATAACTTCAAGAACAAATGGGAGAAACACTTGCCCCTGGAAGGAAGGTGGAAAGGGAGCTTGGAAAATGCTATTAGGTATGGGAAGAGGTGAACTACGAGGAAGCTTCAACACAATTCCAATAGCATAACCTTGATCTAAACTTCTCTTCCAATATTCATGCTCATGACTTCCTTTTTAAGCCAAGAGGTGGCCAATAAACAAGTAGATCAAAATGTGAACTCATTGACTCCATGAACTAGCTTCAAGCTACACAAATGGGGCTACTTAATGCTACCATGTATGGGATGAGCCAAATTCAAATTCTTGGAGGTGATGGGAAAATGATGAGCCTTCAATACACGATGGGTAGCTGGGATCTCATCATTTTGATAGTCGCGGGGATATCGAAAGGAAATTTACATGGGCACATAATTGATAATACGTGCAATAGCACTAGTGAATAAGGACTTAATCGAGCGACCTTTTCTTTTGACTATTTTTTGGCATTTTCAGACTCATAATGCTTCTAGGATCTGATGAGGACGCCTCTGGTGGGTTGCTTATTATATGTTGATGATGCCTTACTGTAGGAATTTCTAAAATGTTGTATGTGTGTGCAATTTAAGCATTAACAGATCTAATTCTAAAGATTTGATTTTGGCCACCAATGACTACTTTGAGTGACATTTAACACTGTTGTTTTGGGGGATTTTATGGAACTCACACCACTTTCCAGTGTCCTTAACCTTCCACATACCCTTCTTATATGGGCTTCCTTGAGGTTGGTTATCATTGTGTTGTCCTTTGTTTTGTGACTTCGGGATACATTTTCCATGATTATTCTAGAATGAATTAACATGACCACAATCCCGCTTATTATTTTACTAAAAATTCTACTCTGTTTTTATAGTATATCGATAAGCGACTCCTAGTGAAGAGATGTCCAGAAATTCCACCTCTATTCAAATTTATCAATGTAAGCCGCTATGATATTTCAAAATTAGGTGCTACTCAAAGTCTCTTATAGTACCTAGAGTTATGCATAATGTATGAAAGTTGTTAGTGTACTCTAGCAATGTTTGGTCTCTCCCTTGACGCGGTGTCGTCCATCTCGTGTACTAATCATCTTAGTTTTCCATACATAAATGTTGTTCCTTAAATACATATATAAGAGAGGCCCAAGTGGGATTGACCTAAAACATTCTAGAATCCTTGTTAAGTTTTGCTCATGATAAGTTTCCCAACAATTTTTGATATGGGGGACAACCTTAAGGACCGCAGAAGTTATTTTTTCCGTGGCATAAAAATTGTGGATAGAGAAATACCCTTCTAGTAGACTCGACCATTTATATAGGGCATCAACATCGATATTTCCTTCAAATAAATGGATATCAAAGTTAATATGTACATTGAAGGGTGTGGCTCCTCCTAAGCGACTGCTTGATGATCCCTTTGTTGTTATTAGCATCCGTCTAAGGATCTGGGTGAAATTTAATATCATCATGTTCCTTTGTCGCATGCGCGAGGGATTCCTTGAGAAACAACTTGATAGATATCTTTCTCCGTCATCTCTATTTTCCTCGGCCATGGGAAGCAGTTTGGGCCGACAAGAGTGGTTTCCCCAAGCTCAACTAGATCAAAACCCAGCTCTCGATATCTATATCTCATTGGGGACATGCACTAGGAGACAACATAGAACAGATTGCAATGATAACATTGATCCAGATTTATGTGAGAAAGAAATGAAAGATCATATATAGAATCACATACACATATATATTGCAAGCTGGAACACAATGATACATCAAACTTATATTCTATTAAATGAATGAAACAAAATAATCTATAAAATAAAAGCACCCATAATAGTGGTAGTTATATGTCTAAGAAGAGATGTGACGGTTATGCTCATTCATCACAAGCCAGTTACAAAAGGAGGCAGAAGGGCCTTTTTACTATAAGCATGAGGGAAAAAACACTAAACATAAGAAACCTAACCCTAGAAGATGAACCATAAAAAAATGTGTGGGTCCCGAGGTGGTTAGTTGAGCTGTCAACTTCTCAAGGGAATAAATTTTGCATATGATATCCATTTAGGGTTATTGGTAGCCAATTGGAAACATCTAGCCGAGAAGTACACATTTCTCCCATACAATCATGAGCTCATGGAATAGATGGGTGGCCAGTAGTATCCATCTAGAGCAATCCTCCAACCTAAAAAACTACCAAATTGAAGATATTGTTTTGAGCTAGTGGAATAGGTGGGTGGCCAATGATATCCATCTTGATCATCCCCCCCCTTAAGAAGCAATGATATCCATTGCATAAAGAACATCATCATATGGTGAATTGTGTGTTATGTTGAACTCCTAGTGAGGCATTTACTTAGGTGAAAAGGTTGCCTTTCTTTGACAACCTGATAGGGCCGTAATTATTCTTAATGGATGTGCTGGCCCATTCAACAATTTTGGTTTCCTTGTTATCCTTGGTATGAACCGATGTGGGTTATGTATTTCTAGAGGAGCACCTTAAATGCATGGCCTTACATTGTAGAGGCACCCAGATAGGCAAGGCAACAATGCCTTTGTTCCTAATGAGTAGAGGGACCTTGTCTAGAGATTGTGGAGGTATCCATGATCTGATGTTCACCTTCAAAGGCAATTGTGAAGGTCAAAAATTTCCTAGTGTGGAAAATTATCTTCCCGCTATGCTTGGTTGAGGTGAAATACATTGCGGTAGGTGCAACTATATATGGTATATTATAGAGTTATCTTCCGAAATTGATAATGACACTATGAGGCCATGACTCATATACAACATGATGCTTCCACATATATGGATTCCCTAAGAGAACATCACAGACTTCAAGTAGGGCCACATCACATAGTATATTATCTTTGAAAGATTGATGTAATATGGTAGACGACATTGATGACTGACATGGATACATTATCCTTGCCTTAGCTAACCAGTGGTGTGTGGATGCAAGTGTGGTATTAACGATGGCTCCAATCTCTTGATGACTTTTACTGATGTTATATAATTTTGATTGTCATTGGTGACAACAAAATGTAGGGGGGTTCCCTTCACAAACATTTTTGAGTGGAAGATTCATTCGTCCTCCTGTTACCCTTCTAGTTCCTCTTATTGAATCTGTATAGTAGAGACAATAACACTAGGTTATGCATCAATAAATCCACTTCTCATTGTTTATGTTTGTGTCATTGGGTTATAAATTGGAATAATAACTAGGATCTAATTCTAAAGCTTTAATCTCGGTTACCAATGATTTATTCGAGCGACATTCATCTGCATTGTGCCAAGGGATTTTATGGACCTCACACCACTTTCTAGTGTCCTTCTCAACCTTCCCATTACCCTTATTGGATGGGTTGCCCTTTGTTTTGTGACTTTGGGATCCCTTTGCAATGTTGGGGAACCTCTCAAACTTGAACTATAGAAGAAAAAAAACAAAACAATTTCCCAAGAAGAAAGGTGGTGTCTAAAGATGTCGTTATGACACTTAATCACAATTCATCATGATCGAAACATCACAATGCATAATGAGTATAAAAAGCATCTCAAATTTTCTTCAATATATTGAACAACCCATATGGTCATCCTTTTATAGTCTCTAGATATAACAAACTCCCTGAAAATGAGGAAGATTTGGTCCACAAATAGGGATCGTTGGTTCTAACGATTTCCACAAAATATGCAATGCCCCAAAGTGTAGTCAGTTGTGTCAAAAATGGTCTTACTAACCATCTAGTTATCTGCTCAACTGACAGCACATTCGTTCTACCATCTTTCCTAGTCGAGCCTCTGGTCGACTGTTCTACTAATTTCCTATTATCTAATGACTAATTGTCTCTATAATATCTAGCGGTGTTATGAACCACCAGGATCTTAGGTTCCAACACCCCCCATTAGCACAATGCTCTGGAGATTCAGAAGGTGAAATTACTTATTATGAAAACCCCCCCATAAGTAGAACTTCCTGAAGCACAACCATATCTTGAAGTTTCACAAACTTAGCTTCTAATAAAGGCTTCATAAAGATATTAGCAGTTTGATCATATGTCCTGCAATAAACAAGTGAGACAACATTGTCTTGTACCAACTATCTCATATAATGAACTTGAATTTCAACATGCTTCATCTTACTATGAGTAACAAGATTATCAACAAACTAAATAGTACTTTGATTCTCACAGTAAATAAGAATCGAGATTGAACAATAAACCCAATCTTTTCAAGAATATGACGAATCCAAACTCCCTTTGTACCTGCATTGATATCACCATGATACTTGGCTTATGAAGTTTTTTTACTAGGGGAATCAACAACTAGGGTTGGGATGGTACTCGCGTGACACGGGGTCCAGGGATCCATTCCCGCTACCACTATACCCCTAGGTTCCCACACCTGCCTGCAAGACATGGGACACACATAAACCCGGGTGGGATTTGATCTCGTGACCTCCTTTACAACAAGTGACTTCATATCAAGTGACGCCAATGAGCCACACTCGTTCGGGATACTGGGCTTTTGTTGTTGAAAGAGAGTATACTGTATGCTTCTTACACAACCAAACCAAGGGTCTAGAACCTACTTCAAACACATAACCAAAAGTGGATTTGTGGTTGCCAATGTCACAGCCCTAGTTAGAATCAGTGAACCTGACCAGTGGTTCTATATAACAATTTTAATACCATACTGATAAATACCCTTAACATAGAGAACAATTCTCTTTGCAACTTTCAAGTGGATTTCTCAAGGACCTTGCATGAACCAAGAGACCACACTAACAACAAAAGAGAGACCTGACCGACTGTGAGTTAAGTAAATCAGGCTACCGAACAATTGTTGATAAAGAGTAGCATCAACTCGTGTAGAGTGAAAATATTTCGACAACTTCACTCTTGACTGATAAGGTGTAGCACATTAAACAATCACACATCTTGAATCCTTTCAAAACATCCAAGGCATATTTTGGTTGAGAAATGTTAGAATATAATCCGCTAGGGATTATTGTAAATAAATAATAAATAGGAATATGAATAGATGCGTAGGAAGATGAAACGGCTGGTTCTCAACCGCCACATTGTAATGTATAAATAT